>CAMZMU010000052.1:168996089-169273062 GCA_947311845.1 Poa pratensis
CTGGAGGTGTTTCGAACGCTGTTCAACTCGCCCATGCGTGAGGAGCATCTGAGAGCAGTGGCATCCGTGTTTGGCAAGGTTGTGCCGGCGTCTTTCGAGGAGGAGGAGCAGGGCCTTATGGCACCGATGTTGGTGATGCCGGTGCACTGAGTACCCGGTAGCTCGGGGGAGCCGGAGGAGTCTAGTATTTAATGGATCTAAACCTAGAGATGCTCGATTGGAACGTTCGCGGGTTGAACGATCCAGCTAGGAGAAACGCCGTGAGAATCTTTGTAGAGGCGCTAAGAGTTAAGCTTGTATGTTTGCAAGAAACCAAGTTAAATATGATTGATAGCTATATAGTCTTGCAGTGCTTAGGACCGTCGTTCGATGGCTTTGCTTACCTTCCAGCAACCGAGACCAGAGGGGGTATTCTTATCACCTGGGACTCGTCAGTAGTGAAGGTGTCAAATGTCAGCTTCGACACTTATGCGATAACTGGCGAGGTGTGCGCTATTGATAATTCTAAGTGGTGGCTTACCACAGTTTATGGGCCGCAGTCCACGGAGGAGAAAATTACTTTCCTGGAGGAGTTGAGGGGCCGTGGGTGATAGCTGGAGATTTCAACATGATCTTGAACGCGAGCGACAAAAATAACAGTAATCTGAATAGGAGTATGATGGCAAGATTCAGAAACCTGGTTCGGGATCTGGCGTTGAAGGATTTGTTCCTGCATGGGAGGAAATATACCTGGAGTAATGGTAGAGCCGAGCCTACACTGACACGCATCGACCGGGTGCTGGCAACGGTGGATTGGGAGATGCAGCACCCTGATGCAATCTTGCAGGCGCTGTCATCCTCGATCTCTGATCACACGCCGCTGCATCTGGCGTTGTGTGCCAACAGTAGACCCAAAAGGAGATTCCAATTCGAGCTATTTTGGCTAAAGTTGGAAGGGTTCGACGATGCTATTAGAGAGGCGTGGCGCTGCAGTAGCGCAATCATTGATCCCTTTCGGAGACTGGATGAACTTTTCAGAAACACCGCGGAGTATATGCAGTCTTGGGGAGAGCGGAAGGTCGGTAACGTAAAAAACAAAATTGCAGTGGCTAACTTGCTGCTGCTAAAGCTCGATGCAGCGCAAGATCACAGAGCACTGTCTAGCGGTGAGTTGTGGCTCAGGAGAACTCTGAAACTTGCAGTATTAGGGCTGTCATCACTGGAGCGAACAATAGCGCGTCAACGATCGCGAGTGAGGTGGCTCCGTGAGGGAGATGCAAACACTAAACTCTTCCACGTGGTTGCCAATGGGAGAAGAGCGAGGAATTTCATCCCCAGCATCGAGATTGAGGGCCAAATCATCACCGGTCAAGAGTAAAAAGGAGAGGCTTTCACAGCAGCATATGAACAGTTGCTAGGAACTAGCAGAGGAAGGGCACACAGTCTGGATTTAGATGCGCTGAGCTTGCCGCGTCTAAATCTCCAGGGCTTGGATGAGGTGTTTAAAGAAGAGGAAGTTTGGGCAGTCATAAAAGAGATGCCGTCATATCGAGCGCCTGGCCTGACGGGTTTATTGGAGCTTTCTACAAGCGCGCTTGGCAGACGATAAAAGGAGACGTAATGGCGGGACTGCTGAAGCTGGCAGTTGGGGATGGGCGCGGTTTCGCTCGACTCAACAAAGCCTTGATCACATTGATCCCCAAGAAGGCAGAGGCCACAAGGACCGGAGATTACCGGCCAATTAGCTTAATAGTTTCTCGAAGCTTTTCTCTAAACTGATTGCCAATAGGCTGCGGCCGAAGATGGGGGAGTTAGTGAGTGCAAACCAATTAGTGTTCATTCGAGGGAGGAGCCTGCATGACAACTTCGTGTTAGTACGCCAGGTCGCAAGGAAGATAAATCAGAGGAGAAAGAAAGGGGTTTTGCTCAAATTAGACATCTCGAGGGCCTTTGATTCGATCTCCTGGCCGTTCCTGTTTGAAGTGCTCAGGCGCATGGGATTTAGTAACCTTTTCCTGAAGTGGCTAGCTGTTTTACTGAATACGGCATCAACCAAGATCATGGTGAATGGAGTGCCAGGAGAAAGAATCTAGCATGTGCGTGGATTGAGGCAAGGTGATCCCACTTCGCCGCTGTTATACGTGCTGGGGATGGAGGTGTTTACTTGTTTGATTCGCACGGCAGTGGAGGGAAATTGGCTGTCGGAAATGGTAGGAATTCGGCCGCTGCAGCGTGTATCCATATATGCGGACGATGTTGTTATGTTCATCAAGCCTGAATATAGGGAGTTATGGATGATCAAGGAGCTGCTGAACATATTTGGAGAAGCATCAGGGCTAGAGGTCAACTACACCAAGACCTCGGCCACTTTGATCCGAGGCAGTTCAGAGGATGAGGAGAGAGTTCAGCAGGTGATCGCCTGCCAAGTTACGAGCTTCCTGATCAAATATTTAGGACTACAGCTGGCTCTGCGACCGTTGACAAGAGCTGAGTGGCAGCCAATGCTCGACAGAGCAATCGAGTTTCTGCCAGCATGGCAGAGAGGAATGATCGGCCGGGAGGGTGACTGACCCTGATCAAAGCGGTTATTGCAGCAAAGCTAGTGCACCACCTGTTAGTAGCTGAAGCATCGATCTGGTTACTGGAAGAGATAGAAGGATGGATGAGAGCATTCTTCTGGGCAGGGAAGAAGGAGGTTTCGGCTGGGCAGTGTATGGTAGCCTGGGATGCGGTGAGCCGACCGATAATTCATGGAGGGTTGGGAATAAAGGATCTACGGCTCTAGGGTCTGGCTTTACGAGTACGTTGGGAATGGTTAAGGCGCACTGATCCTTCTAGGCCGTGGCAAGGTTTACCGCCGTTGTAGGACAAGGAGGCGATTGATGTTTTCCATAGCCTTGTTCAGATAAAGGTAGGAAATGGCGAGAGAGTCATGTTCTGGACAGACAAATGGGTGCATGGAGCTAGAATTTTGGACATAGCACCGCATGTGTTTGAGGCGGTATGTACCAGGAGGAAGAATTCCAGGACAGTAGGTCAAGGAATGGCAAATAACAGCTGGGTCACAGACATAGCTGAGGAGTTGTCGGAGGAGGGAGCCGACGAGTTTGCGAGGCTGTGGTTTGAGGTGAACTCGGTTGATCGAGATGAGCAGGCTGAAGACACATTCAAATGGATTGGCGCGAGCTCGGGCGTGTACTCAGCCAAGGCGACATACGAGATGCTCAGCCAAGGGCAGGAGAGAAGCGCGATGGCTAAGCCGATCTGGCGTTCCTATGCACCAGTCAAATGCAAGATATTTGCCTGGCATGCCACAAAGTACAGGCTGTGGACTTCAGATAGGAGAGCGAGGCATGGCCTGCAGCAGAACCTGGATGCTTGTCATACCTGCCTCCAGGATGAGGACAATGTGGATCATATTTTAGTACAGTGCGTGTATGCACGAGAGGTTTGGCTGGGGTGTCTGCTCAAAGCTGGGTTGCAGATGCAAGAACTGAGCCCAACTACAACACTGGAGCGATGGTGGCTTCAGGCGAGAGATAGGATGCAGAAAACAGAGAGAAGACATTTTGACATGCTAGTAATTCTGGTCGCTTGGATGCTTTGGAAACAAAGAAACGCGCGGGTGTTTAGACGTGTCAGGGATCAGTGTAATACAATCCAGTTGCTAGGTAGGATCGGAGATGAGCTAGAGCTGTGGCAGCAAGCCTGTGGGAGAAGGAGAAACGATGACGTGAGGGAGTAGTGTAGTGTGTGAGTGCGGAGTGTGCTGACCCTGATGTTCGCATCGGGGATTCAGTTTCTTGTATTTTGTGTGCTCTCCTTCTATAAAGCTACGGTATGCCTTTGGCATACTCTTTTAAAAAAAATTCTTGGAGAGTTGCTTGGTTGATGTGTTGGTTTAGAAAATGTTGCATGTGGTAGTGGTATAATGAATAACTTGCATAATCTTGTAGATCATTGAACTTTGATAACTTGATTCTTTGCAAACATTTTGAGATATTTAGATGGTAAAGCTTGCTGGTTAGTTAAGTTAAAATCATTAGTGGATTGTTGTCTTTAAGCTTGTACCGTACTACAAACTCTACTAAAATTGTTGAAGGTGTAGTTGGACTTGATAGCTTTCCATGTCTAAAGGTGATTCGTAATAACTGAGTTGTGCTGAAGGTCGAGGGATCTAACAGGGTACTTGTACCGCTGTGAACGGCCCTTCTTGGAGTGAATTTTAATCATGCTCTTAATGATGAACCTGCTAGTTGTTTGCAATAAGCTTGTGAGTTCTTTTTGACTAATGTTAAGCTACGATTTTTGGCACTTCCACCATCCAAATTTGCTAGCCTCTTCGGTGTTGTGCATTGCCTTCTGCTCACATTGAGAGTTGTACATACTTCACCAGTACATCCAAACCCGTGGGAGGACTTTCTCTTGTTCTCCTACACATAAGCCCATACATCTTCCTCAAAACAGCCACCATACCTACCTACCACAGCATTTCCATAGCTGTTCCGAGATATATTGCCATGCAACTTCCATCTTACATTACATGACTTGTTGTCATTTATCATTTATATATTGCTTTGCATGATTCTATACAGCTGATGTGTGGTTTACCCATGTTACGCTAGATCATTGCACATCCTGCTACACCGGCAGAGGCATACAGTTTCATACATCATGTTTTGTTCATTATGAGTTATTTGTACCAAAAAGTGTGTTGTCATATTAGGATGTTGCCCCTAAAAGTGAAAAGAGCCATGGAGGCCATCGAAAAGAGAAACAGAAAACAAAAAAAAAATAGAAAAAGAAAAAAAAGGAATAACGAAAAAGGGGGCAACATTACTATCCTTTATCCACACTTGTGCTCATGTTTCAGCACCTGCAGTATTCATAGTCATCATTTGTGCTCATGTTTAGCACCTATACTCTATGTGAGAGAGTTTTCATGTCTTACTAGTATAACTATGTGGGGAATTTACACTATAGAATTTGGGTTGTATATTCCAATGATGAGCCTCCTCAAAAGTGCTCTAGGCCTTCATGAGCAACCAAGTTGGATGCACCCCCACTAGTTCCATTGGAGAGATTTCATACACATATATCTCTATGTGCATCCGTTGCATGGCAATCACTACTCCTTAAATAGCTTCGATTATAAGACTTCCTATTGTCTAATGATCACGTATAGCTTTGTGAGACTTTCTTCCATTGGCCTTCCAAACCCCCATTAATGTTCTCTTAGCCATAACATCCTGGTGCCAATACCAAATGCTTACGCTCACCGGTTGAGTAGGCTTCGAAACAGTTGATTCATGACGTTCATGTTTATTTTTACTTGACTGAATCCTTCTATGTTATGAAAAAATGCTTGATGCTTGGAATTGAAGGATAGAACTCCTACATTGGATACTTAAAACATCTTTAATGAACCTTGTACGGTTTCATGTCTTTAAAGCAATCATTCATGAAAACGTTTAGCTTGTTTAACTAACTTGCTTTGTTATCTCTTATATTCAATTATAGACTTTTGCTTTGAATGATTTGATCGCAGCTCACATGCTTTACAATATTATTTGATCAAGTTTATGTTGGTAGCATGTCACTTCAGAAATTATTTATTGTTATCATTTTACCTACTCGAGGATGAGTAGAACTAAGCTTGGGATGCTTGATACGTCTCCAACGTATCCATAATTTCTGATATCCCATGCTTATATTATGCCAATTGCTACATGTTTTATATACACTTTATATCATATTATGGCATTTATTAGACTAACCTATTAACAAGATGCCACAGTGCCAGTTTCTGTTTATTATGTCTGTTTATTGCAGAAAAGGCCCAAAAACCAAAGTGCTCGGAAAAATCCAGAAAAATTACAGAAATTCTATGTCGCCAGAAGACCCACAGAGTCAGAAGGGCAAGTCCAGAGGAGGCCCACGGCCTCCTCCCCATGCAGTCGCGCGGTCAGTAGGGGGTGGCACCGCCAGGTGGGGAGCGAGCCTCGGCCACCCCCTCGCGCCGCCCTTTCGCCTATATAATCCCCCTGCCTCGAAAACCCTAAAAGAATCGACGATTTCTCCAGAAGAGTTCCGTAGCTCTGCCGCCACCAAAAACCCTAATCCGGGGGACAGAAGTCTCTGTTTCGGCACCCTGTCGGGACGGGGAAGTGCCCCCGGAGCCATCTCCATCGTCTCCACCACCATCTTCATCGCCGTTGTTGACTCCGATGATGAGGAGGGAGTAGTTGTTGAGCATCAACATCGTTTAATACCTAAGATGAAGGAAGTGGTAAGAAATGAGGTATTAAAACTTCTTGAAGCTGGTATTATTTATCCTATTGCTGATAGTAGATGGGTGAGTCCTGTGCATTGTGTTCATAAGAAAGGAGGAATTACTGTTGTGCCTAATGAAAATGATGAACTAATTCCCAAAGAGTAGTAGTTGGTTATAGATGTGCATTGATTTTAGAAAGTTAACAAAGTAACTAAGAAAGATCATTATCCTTTACCTTTTATTGATCAAATGCTAGAGAGATTGTCTAAGAAAACTCATTTTTGTTTCCTTGATGGTTATTCTGGGTTTTCTCAAATTGCTGTGAGAAAGCAAGATCAAGAGAAAACCACTTTTACTTGTCCTTATGGAACTTATGCTTATAGACGTATGCCTTTTGGTTTGTGTAATGCTCCTGCTACTTTTCAAAGATGCATGTCTGCTATTTTCATGGTTTTTGTGAGGAAATTGTGGAAGTCTTCATGGACGATTTCTCCGTCTATGGAACTTCTTTTGATAATTGCTTGCACAATCTTGATAAAGTTTTGCAGAGATGTGAAGAGAACTAATCTTGTTCTTAATTGGGAGAAATGCCACTTTATGGTCAATGAAGGAATTGTTCTTGGACATAAAATTTCTGAAAGAGGCATTGAAGTTGATCGAGCTAAAGTTGAGGCAATTGAGAAATGCCTTGCCCCGAGATGTCAAAGGTATTCGTAGTATTCTTGGTCATGCTGGTTTCTATAGGAGGTTTATTAAAGATTTCTCTAAAATTTCAAAGCCTCTTACTAATCTTCTTCAAAAAGATGTACCTTTTGTTTTTGATGATGATTGTAAGGAAGCTTTTGAAACTCTTGAAAAAGGCTTTAATTACTGCTCCTATAGTTGAACCACCTGATTGGAATTACCTTTTGAAATTATGTGTGATGCTAGTGATTTTGCTGTGGTGCTGTTCTTGGGCAGCGAGTAGATAAGAAGTTGAATGTTATTCATTATGCTAGTAAGACTCTTGATTCTGCTCAAAAGAATTATGCACTACTGAAAAAAGTTCTAGCTGTAGTTTTTGCTTGTGACAAATTTCGACCTTATATTGTTGATTCGAAAGTCACTATTCATACTGATCATGCTGCTATTAGGTACCTTATGGAAAAGAAAGATGCTAAGCCTAGGCTTATTAGATGGGTACTTCTTTTGCAAGAGTTTGATTTGCATATTGTAGATAGAAAGGTGCTGAAAATCCTGTTGCTGATAATTTGTCTAGATTGGAAACATTCCTTATGATCCTATTCCTGTTAATGATAGTTTTCCAAATGAACAGTTGGCTGCAATAAGGGTAAGTTCACGAGATAGTCCTTGGTATGCTGATTATGCTAACTTTATTGTTTCCAAGTACTTGCCTCCAACCTTTTCAGCTCAGCAAAGAAGGAAATTCTTTTATGACTTGAGGCATTATTTTTGGGATGACCCACACTTATATAAAGAAGGAGTGATGGCATTATGCGAAGATGTGTTCCAGAACATGAACAACGAGAGATATTGAGAAAATGCCATGGTAGTGCTTATGGAGGACATCATGCTGGAGATAGAACTGCACAAAAGTTCTACAATCAGGTTTTTATTGGCCTACCCTCTTTAAAGATGCAAGAAAGTTTATTTTATCTTGTGATGAATGTCAAAGAGTTGGTAATATCTCTAGACGTAATGAAATGCCTATGAGTTATTCTCTTGTTATTGAACCATTTGATTGTTGGGGATTCGACTTCATGGGTCCTTTTCCTCCTTCAGAAGGTAATACTCATATACTTGTTGCTGTTGATTATGTTACTAAATGGGTAGAAGCTATACCTACAAAAAGTGCTGATGGTGAGACCTCTTTAAAAATGCTTCAAGATGTTATTTTTCCTAGGTTTGGTGTGCCTAGATATCTTATGACTGATGGAGGTTCTCATTTTATTCATGGTGGTTTTAGAAAGACCCTTGCTAAATATGGTGTTAATCATAGAATTGCTTCAGCTTATCATCCCCAAACTAGTGGGCAAGTAGAATTATCAAATAGAGAGATTAAATCTATCTTGCAAAAGACTGTTAATAAATCTAGAAAAATTGGGCTAGTAAGTTAAATGATGCTTTATGGGCTTATAGAACTGCTTATAAAAACCCTATGGGTATGTCTCCTTATAAAATGGTTTATGGTAAAGCTTGTCACTTGCCTTAGAATTAGAACACAAAGCTTATTGGGCAGTGAGAACTTAATAGAGACTTTAAACTTGCTGGTGAAAAAGGTTGCTTCATTTGAGTTCTTTAGATGAATGGAGAAGTGAAGCTTATGAAAATGCTAGACTTTTTAAAGAGAAAGTTAAGAAATGGCATGATAGGAGAATTATTAAAAGAGTTTAATGTTGGTGAGAAAGTTCTATTGTATAGGTCTCGTCTCAGATTTTTTGCAGGAAAATTACTCTCAAAATGGGAAGGACCTTTTGTTATTGTGGAGGTGTATCGTTCAGGTGCAATAAAGATTGCTTCACAAAGATAACTCTACACAAGTGGTGAATGGCAAAGACTCAAACATTATATTTCTGGAGATTCTTAATGAAGATGTTGACACTATTCAAGTGGTGACTCCGGAAGTTTTCATTGAAAAGCAAATTCAGGGGACTGCAGAGTTGTTTGAATAGGTAACAGTTTCGGTAAGAAAAAGTTCGCGTTTAACTTTCCAATAGATATTTTTGTTTTTATTAAATATGGAAAAATAAGAGACCAAACCGTGGAGAAGGTGCCCGAGGGCACCTCACCACGTGGCGCGGGCCCACCCCTGGCCGCGCCACGTGGTGAGGGCGCCTCGGAGCCGTCTCCGACCAGGTTTCCTCCAGTACCTTCCTTTTGTCGTAAAACTTTTTGCTATATAATCCCCGGAACCCCCGAGGTCGTATATCGCCTTTTCGTCGTGTTTTTGTTTCGATCTGTTTCTGCCAGATTTCATCCGTGGATCTAGAGCCGCCATGTCTTCGTCTGAGCCCTCCAAGGACAGCTTCTTCGCGAACGTCGTCAACCCGTACATGAACGAGTTGAAGATGCATCCGAAGGAGTCGCTGCTCAAGGATGGGGAGTTGCAAGTGGAAGACGTTCAAGGTCCTAAAGGGAAGGAAGCCTGGAAGACAGGATGGAGAAGCTGGAGCAAGAGGTCTTTACATACAAGAAGATGGCGGAACGTGAATTGGACATCTTTAACAGGATGGTGTCTGGACTTGAGGCTGAACACAAGAAGGAGACCGCAAAGCTCTGGGAGGACATTTCTCACTCCATGAGACCACCAACAAACTACAAGCGCAACTCTACGATGTTCAGAATCAAAACTGTGAGTATGAAATCAGGTTTAAACGCATAAGCTCTGCTGCCAGTTTCAGGATACCTGAGACCAAGTCATCATTTGTTGACGGAGAGCCTCTGCCTTGGAAGTTTGATGATGAGGATATTTCACCACCACCGCCGAAGGAGTAATTCATCATTGGTATTGGCATCCCCTTGGCTTGTTCCAAGCTTGGGGGAGTGCCGCGGTATCACACCATTATCTTTACCTTTTACTTTCAATAGTCATATCGTGAGTAGGGAAGTTATCTTATAGGATGGTTTGCAGTGTGGAAGTATCTCTCTTTTAGTTGGTTATCTATGTATCCCTTGGTGTGAGTTGCCGTTATGGAATATTAATGAGAAGTTTCATCATTTACTTTCTGCATACTTTATTTTAGTTTGCAATTTCTTTCATGTTGATAATCTTGTCATTAGTATTGGTACCACTTTGGGAGCATCAAGTATATCTTTTTGGTTTTGGCAAACTTAGCATTGGTCAGTAGTTACAATACTTTGAGGCTTAAGTAGAGAGAGGGAAGTGCATGTAGATAAATTATTCCATGATCTTTCTTTCTTGTTGGCTCATAAGCTTAGTATTCTCAAGTTAAAATTATTTGTGCTTCCAAGGAAGATTGCATGATTGTTCTTACTACATATATATTTGTTTGTATCCCTCAACTCTTATGCTTGCTACATAACCTTGCTAGCCAAAAACCTGTATTGAGAGGGAATGCTTCTCATACATCCAAACCTTGAGCCAAACCATTGCCATTTGTGTCCACCATAACTACCTATTATGTGGTATTTCCTGCCACTCCAAGTAAATACTTCATGTGCTACCTTTAATTATTCAAAAACTATTATCTCTCATTTGTGTCACTGTTTATTAGCTCATGAGGAAGTATGTGGGTTGTTCTCTATTTAACTTGTCAGACAGACTTTCACCAATGGACTAGTGGCATATACATCCGCTTATCCAATAACTTTGCAAAAAGAGCTGGCAAATGGGGTGCCCAGTCCCAATTAATTACAACTATAACTGTTAATTCTCTTCACATGTTTGCCAATGATTTATCAAAAGCAAATTCAAAATGTTAAACTTTATCAAATAGGCACTCCTCCATGGTATGTGATTGTTGGAAGGCACCCGAGGATTCGGTTAGCCATGGCTTGTGTAAGCAAAGGTTGGGAGGAGTGTCATACCAATTTATAAATATGCATGTGTAAACAAAAGAGAAGAGGGATGATCTACCCTTGGGTAGAAATAACGTCCTTCATGGGAGCCGCTCTTGAAAGTCTGGTTGACAAGGGGGATAGAGTACCACTGCCATTCGTTGACAACGACATACATAGCTTAAAACTTATTTATACTCTCTATATGATTTCAAAACTTAAAAGCTCTAGCACATGATTTCATCCCTGCTTCCCTCTGCGAAGGGCCTATCTTTTACTTTCATGTTGAGTCAGTAAACCTATTCCCTTCTATCTCAAGCAAGCATTTGAGTTGTTGTGATTCAACCATCTATATGTTGATATTTTCAATCATGTCTTTTATGTTTCCTTGTGTAGCACAAAGCTTTTATCTGAATGAATATAACTTTGAAAGTTATCAATGACTGTAAAGAGATTGTTATGATTGAGCATGTAAGTTCTGCAATATAAGCTCTAGTATAAAGACTCTGCTCGAAAGATAAGTACAATCTGTTAATTGTTCTCTGACCAAGAACAAAGTTTGCCATCACCAATTATGATTTTCTCTATGCACCTTATTGTGACTCCCTTTACTTGTTTCAAGTTATGTTATATGAAGGGAAGTTGCTGTCTAGAATGACTTGTGTATTAATAATGTGATGCTTCTTGTCCGTATTTTGTTTATCGACACTTCGCTCCATAAACTGTGGTCTTGTTTACCGAGCTCAGTTTTCGCTTGGGGACAAGCGAGGTCTAAGCTTGGGGGGAGTTGATACGTCCATTTTGCATCACTATTTTATATCATAATTTACTGTTATTCATTGATATATTTCATATTTAGAGATGATACTTATGTTATTTTCTATTTTGCATGTTTGATGATTATTGGAGAATTAACACCGGAGTCAGATTTCTGCAGGAAAAAGGGCCATCAAGATACTATATTTCTGAAGATCAATAATTCAGGAAAACATCCAGAAGCTCCTATTTTATCAGATGCCGGAGGCAGCCAAAAGGGGAGGCCAAGGTGGGCCACCATGGGCCCTCACCATGTGGTGGCGCGGCCCACCTTGCCCCCGCGCCGCCACGTGGTGAGGAGCCCTGGCCCACCTCAGCCAGCCCCCTTTCGCGTACATCATCTCCCAGAAACCCTAAGCCTAGGGGGACGTCGAGGAAATATTCCGCCGCCTCCACGAGGCGGAAAACACCAGAGAGAGAAAAGCTCTCCGGCAGGGAGAAAACTGCCAGGGAAATTCCTTCCCGGAGGGGGGAAATCGTCGCCATCATCACTCATCGAGCTGGACTTCATTGGGATCATCATCATCATCTCCACCACCAGCACCATCATCTCCGCCGCTCCACTCCGTTCCGCTGTAACATCTAGGGTTGAATCTTTCTAGTTCATAGGGGAAGCTTTCCCGGTGTTAATTACTCCTTGTGGTTGATGCTATTGAGTGAAACCGTTGAATTAAGGTTTATGTCCAGATTGTTATTCATCATTGTATCACCTCTGATCATGTTCCATATGATGTCTTGTGAGTAGTTCGTTTAGTTCTTGAGGACATGGGAGAAGTCTTGATGTTAGTAGTGAATTATGTTGAGTAATATTTAATGGTTTGATATTTAAGTTGTGGTGTTATTCTTCTAGTGGTGTCATGTGAACATCGACTACATGACACTTCACCTTTATGGGCCTAGGGGAATGCATTGTGTATTCGGTTGCCAATTGTGGGGTTGCCGGAGTGACAGAAACCTAAACCCCCGTTGGTATATCGATGCATGAGGGATAGCAGGATCTCAGAGTTTAAGGCTGTGGTTAGATTTATCTTAATTACTTTCTTTATTTGTGGATGCTTGCAAGGGGTTTAATCACAAGTATGTATTAGTCCTAGGAAGGGCGGTGCATTAGCATAGGTTCACCCACACAACACTTATCAAAACAATGAAGATTAATCAACTTTATGAAGCGAAAGCACTTGACGTAATTCCCGTGTGTCCTCAAGAACGTTTGGTCATTATAAGTAAACCTACCGGCTTTTACTTTGCTGTAGAAAGGATTGGGCCACTCGCTGCAATTATTATTACCGCATTTTACTTACTGATACGTCTCCAACGTATCTATAATTTCTGATGTTCCATGCTTATATTATACCAATTGCTACATGTCTTATATACACTTTATATCATTTTTATGCATTTTCCGGGACTAACCTATTAACAAGATGCCGAAGTGCCAGTTCCTGTTTTCTGCTGTTTTTGGTTCCAGAAAATTACTTCTGCAAATATTCTCGGAATTGAACGAAACAAAAGGCCAAGTCCCTATTTTTCCAGCACCGTCATGGAGTCCGAAGGAGAGACGAAGTGGTGCCACGAGGTGGCCAATGGCTTTGCATCAGGTTCCATATTAATAGCATGTTGACAAATAGCAGGAGAAATCCCTTTCAAGTCATCAAGAGTGTAGCCCATAGCTCCACGATGTTTCTTCAACACTTCCAACAATCTTTCCTCTTCTTTACCTGAAAGTTTAGAACTAATAATAACAGGATATATTTTCTTATCATCAATATAAGCATATTTAAGATTATCAGGTAAAGGCTTTAAATCAAAAACAGGATCCTTCTTTGGTGGCATTGTAGTACCCAAATCTTCCACCGGTAAATTGTGTCTGAGCATAGGTTGATGCCGGAATATTTCATCAAGCTCATTCATTTCTTCCATAAAGGCCTCACTTTCGTGATCCTCCAAATGTTGCTGCAAAGCATTGTTAGGAGCAAGAGCAATAGAGGCAAGTTGAGCAACTTCAAAATCCTTATTAGGCAATTCGGTTTCATAAGGTGCTTTAGCAAATTTAGAGAAATTGAATTCATAAGATTCACCAGCAAATTTAGTAAAAAAATCTCTTTCTTATAATCTATAACAGCACCACAAGTATTCAGAAAAGGTCTACCAAAAATAATAGGACAAGTCTCACTAGCAGCCAAACCAAGTACAAGAAAATCAGCAGGGTATTTAGTCTTACCACATAGAACTTCCACATCTCTGACAATACCAATTGGAGAGATAGTTTCTCTATTAGCAAGCTGAATAACCACATCAATTTCCTCAAGTTCGCAAGGACCAATTTCATGCATAATCTCCCTGTAAAGCTCATAAGGAATAGCACTGGAACTTGCACCAATATCACATAAACCATAATAGCAATGATCACCTATCCTAACAGAAAGCACAGGAACGCTAGTTTTCCTAGAACTTTTAGGATGTGAAACAATATTAGAAGCATCTTCACAAAAGATAATATGACCATCTTCTATATTTTCGGTGACAAGGTCCTTAACCATTGCTACAGCAGGTTCAACAGTTATTTGTTCATCAGGTTCTATAGCTTTCTTTGTACTTTTGTTAACAACGCTAGCTATAATAGAGTGCTCCTTAATTTTGGTAGGAAAAGGAACTTTTTCAATATAAGGTTCAGGAATAATGCGATCAGCAGTATTAACCTCGGCACTTCTAGCCATAGGAGAAACAACTTTATCTTTATAAGGTTCATGATAATTCTTAAAACCCTCCTTTGGCATACCGAAATAAGAGGCAAAGGCTTTATAAAAATTTGCAACAACTTGAGAGTCAAGGCCATAAGTAGTGCTAATATTACGATAATTATCAGTATTCATAAAGGTTTTAACACATTCAAAATCATACTTTATACCTGACTTTCTACCTTTATCATTCTCCCATCCTTCAGTGTTCTCCTGAATCCGATCAAGAAGGTCCCATTTAAACTCTTCTTTATTTCGAGTGAATGATCCAGAACAAGTAGTATCCAATAGAGTTTTATCCTGAAAGGAGAGCCTTGCATAAAAATTATCAATAATGACATTACCAGGAAGCTCATGAATGGGGCATTTGAGCATTAATGACTTCAATCTCCCCCACGCTTGGGCAATACTCTCTCCATCATAAGGCCAAAAATTATATATGAGGTTCCGGTCCTTGTGAATCTCACTTGGACGATAGAATTTAGAGTAAAAGAGAGGCACAATTTCCTCCCATCCAAGAGAACGCCCATTCTTCAGCAGTTTATACCAATGTGCCGCTTTACCAGACAGCGATAGAGAGAATAGTTTCTTCTTAACTTCTTCCATTGAAATACCTGCACCAGTAAATAACTCGCATAATTCATGTAGATATAATAAATGATCACCAGGATGGACAGTTCCATCCCCTGCATAGCGGTTATTCGTAACACGTTCAACAATTTTCATAGGTATTTTGAATGGAATTACCTGCTCATGCGGTGCCTCCTCTACTACCTTAGCAGTGGTAGTGGTTTTCCCAAATAGGAATTCAAGAGAAGACCTCTCCATAATGAAATATAGTAGCAGGCAGAAATAAAAACAGCACGTACAGTAAGAGTTTTCCTTACCAATTCCACTTACCAATAGCGCTTCACTCCCCGACAACGGCGCCAGAAAATAGTCTTGATGACCCACAAGTATAGGGGGTGTATCGTAGTACTTTCGATAAATAAGAGTGCCGAACCCAACGAGGAGCAGAAGGTGTTGACAAGCAGTTTCGATGAAGGATTCACTATAAATGCTCACAGATAAGTTTTTAGGGGGTTTGATATAGCAGATAAATAAAATACAAGTAAGTAAAATGCGGTAATAATAATTGCAGCGAGTGGCCCAATCCTTTCTACAGCAAAGGACAAGCCGGTAGGTTTACTTATAATGACCAAACGTTCTTGAGGACACACGGGAATTACGTCAAGTGCTTTCGCTTCATATAGTTGACTAATCTTCATTGTTTTGATAAGTGTTGTGTGGGTGAACCTATGCTAATGCACCGCCCTTCCTAGGACTACTACATACTTGTGATTAAACCCCTTGCAAGCATCCGCAAATACAAGAAAGTAATTAAGATAAATCTAACCACATCCTTAAACTCTGAGATCCTGCTATCCCTCATGCATCAATATACCAACGGGGGTTTAGGTTTCTGTCACTCCGGCAACCCCACAATTGGAAACCGAATACACAATGCATTCCCCTAGGCCCATAAAGGTGATGTGTCATGTAGTCGACGTTCACATGACACCACTAGAAGAATAACACTACAACTTAAATATCAAACCATTAAATATTACTCAACATAATTCACTACTAACATCAAGACTTCTCCCATGTCCTCAAGAACTAAACAAACTACTCACAAGACATCATATGGAACATGATCAGAGGTGATATAATGATGAATAACAATCTGGACATAAACCTTAATTCAACGGTTTCACTCAATAGCATCAACCACAAGGAGTAATTAACACCGGGAAAGCTTCCCCTATGAACTAGACAAGATTCAACCCTAGATGTTACAGCGGAACGGAGTGGAGCGGCGGAGATGATGGTGCTGGTGGTGAAGAAGAAGATGATGATGATCCCAATGAAGTCCAGCTCGATGACGGTGACGATGGCGGCGATTTCCCCCCTTCAGGAAGGAATTTCCCCGGCAGTTTTCTCCCTGCCGGAGAGCTTTTCTCTCTCTGGTGTTTTCCGTCTCGTGGAGGCGGCGGAATATTTCCTCGACGTCCCACTAGGCTTAGGGTTTCTGGGAGATGATGTACGTGAAAGGGCCTGGCTGAGGTGGGCCAGGGGCTCCTCACCACGTGGCGGCGCGGGGGCAAGGTGGGCCGCGCCACCACATGGTGAGGGCCCATGGTGGCCCACTTTGGCCTCCCCTTTTGGCTGCCTCCGGCATCTGATAAAATAGGAGCTTCTGGATGTTTTCCTCGAATTATTGATCTTCAGAAATATAGTATCTTGACGGCCCTTTTTCCAGCAGAAATCTCACTCCGGTGTTCAATTCTCCAATAATCACCAAACATGCAAAATAGATGAAATAACATAAGTATCATCTCTAAATATGAAATATATTAATGAATAACAGTAAATTATGATATAAAATAGTGATGCAAAATGGACGTATCAATGCCGTCTGCAAGATAGTAGCCATAGTTGTATGTATGGCCATTTGCTACAAACTCCACCGGGCAAGTTTTACCTTTTGCAATCTTATTCATGAGTGGTGACCGGTGAAGAACATTGATATCATTGAGAGCTCCGGGCATGCCAAAAAAAGCATGTCAAATCCAAGTCTCATGATCGGCCACCGCTTCAAGAATTATAGTTGAATCCTTTTTGTGGCCTTGAAATTGTCCATGCCATGCCTTAGGACAATTTTTCCAACTCCAGTGCATTCAATCAATAGAACAAGGCATACCTGGAATCCCCCGAGCGGCGTTGAACTCCAAAAGCCTAGCCGTGTCTGCAGCATTGGGAGCTCTCAAATATTCCTTCCCAAATATTTGCACAATTCCAACGGCAAACCGCTTGACACACATGATGACTTGTCTCTCACCCATAGCCAAGTGGTCATCAACTAGATCCATCGGAATCCCATATGCCACCATACGCAAAGCGGCGGCCACCTTTTGATAGGTGCTATGCCCTAGCTCACCGGCGGGGTTCCTCCTTTGCTGAAAGAATCGATCATGCCTCGCTAACTTCGCGGCGATGCGCTTGAACAAGTCGATCCTCATTCTAAAACGGCGCCGAAAATAAGACTGGGATATGTTGGATGCTCCACAAAATAGTACCTCATCAATCTTTCATGAGCATCGATTCTTTCCCTCCACAAGTTAATACGGCCAACAACGGAACCACCATGCTTCCATTTTCTCTTCGCGCGAATAGCTAAGATCGTTGCAACCTCTTCCTCCTCTTGAAGATCAAATTCTTCATCGAAAGAATCGTACAAATAACTCATCTACATGCATCAATGAACTCTAATTTAAATTCTAAACTAAATATGCACCAAATTCACCAAAGTTTAAATTCACATGTCATTGTTATACCTTCAAGGTGTTTTGTCAAACACCTTGCGCGCGTGGAGATATGCGCCCGCGAGGTGGCAGCGGCTACGGGTCGCCGAAGCAGCGGCGGCGAGTGTTCGGTGAAACAGCTGCCGCCGAAAGCGCCTGCGGCGTCGGTGAAGGCCTGGCTCGCCCAGCTCGATTCAGCGCCGCGGTGAGCTCCGTGCAGCCATATATAGCGGCGGTGCGCTGGGAGTAGCGGAGCCAGCGCCGGCAACAGGTAAATCGACCGCGGTGGCGCCGGTCAAGTTGGGGGAAGAGATGCGAGCGGCGGCGCGAGCAGTGGGATTTTTCAGATCTGGCGGTTGCTAGGTCGTGCCAGAATTTGCTGTCGTCCCGCGCGCTGTAGTCGCCGCCCCAAATTTGGGGCCAAATCTACCGCTTGGCAGCGCGCGCTGGACGTTTTTTAGCGCGCGCGGGTTTTTACCGCTGCCGCTGGAGCACTGGATTTCGCTCCTCGCGCGCTAAAAAGTCGTTATTTCCAGCGCGCGGTCCAAATAGGGCGGCTGTTGGAGATGCTCTTAGACGCTTGAGTCTTCTTGATATATGCTTGGATGCACCACGGGGTCATCACCAAGATTAGGCTTTTCACTCTTCTTGATCATGTCATATCATCCTCTTCTTTTGATCCTTGAAAACTTCTTTCACACCAAACTTAGAATAATTCTCATTAGAGGGTTAGTGTATAATAAAAATTCACATGTTCTGTGATGACACAATCATCTCCAACACTTCTGGACATTAGCTACAACCACTGATATTTTATGGAGCAAAGAAATCCACTCAAACTCAGTAAAAGAGAGAATGCGAATCAAAAGGCAGAATCTGTCAAAAATAGAACAGTCTGGAAAAACGAATTTTTTCGAGGCACTTAAGTTGCTCAGATGCGAAAAGTTCAAATTAATGAAAGTTGCGTACATATATGAGGATCACGCCTGAAATTTTCAGAATTTTTAGATTTTTCTGGAGTGCATACAGCTCAAAACGGTGGACAGCAAAAATCTGTCTCTGCGCAGAAATCCGAATCTAGCATCAACTTTCTATTAAAGGCTTTACTTGGCACAACAATGCAATAAAATAAAGATACAAAGGAGTTGTTACAGAAGTAAGCAAGCTCCTTGACTCAAAGAAAAAGAAAAATTGCAGAGATAAAAACATGGGTTGTCTCCCATAAGCGCTTTTCTTTAACGCCTTTCAGCAAGGCACAGAAAGTGAAAATCAAGTGTTTCCAAGTGAAGAAGAATCCAAATCACCAAATGCTTCATCTAAAACACAACTTGTCATAATAGACACTTTAGGCATCCCCGAAGATGTTCCAATGTGTAAGTCACCATTAATTGTACTAAAGGTTTTATCAATTTTAAGCGCACTAGAAAGTTTTGGCTTAGGCATCTTGGGGACATAAATAAATTTTTGCTCTTTACCCACAAAGGCCTTCTCCCTCTTAGTTTTAAGAGAAGAAAAAGTCGAACTTAACGTTTCCATAGCCTCCTCTAACTCACCAATTCTATAATTTTGAGTATCAAGAGTATTACTAGTCTCTAAAACAGCGATTCTTTCATTCATGCTTACTATTGATTCATTAGCCTTACTAACGTTTTCAAGAAAATTTGGCAAGTTTTTCTCCATAGCATCTAACTTCTTTATAACATCTTCCAAAAGTGATCTCAGTTTTAATATCTTACCTACCAAACTTTCAATTAAATTGCAACATTCTAAGGCAGGAGTTCCTAGGAAATTACCCCCTGTAAGAGTGTCCAGAACATACCTATACCAACTAGTGACACCAACATAAAAATTCATAAGAAGGATCAAGGTAGAATATTTTTTAGTACATCTATGATGAGCATCACTTATCCTATACCAGGCATCTTTCAAACTTTCTCCCCCTGTTGCCTAAACGAACGGACTTCAACTTCAGGAGTATTCATTTTTAGCAAAAACACGAGTAGGCCGAAATCACAAAAATAAAACAAGTAACTAATTTTTTATATTTTTGATAAAGAGAGCAAACAAGACAAAATAAAAATAAACTAAGCAAGACAATAACAAAGTAAAGAGATTGGAAGTGAGAGACTCCCCTAACAGAAGGCTTGATCTCCCCGGCAACGGCGCCAGAAAACTTGGCGTCTTGTCGGTGAGTGCAAGACTTCCAGAAGTTCTTCTCCTCCCCGGCAACGGCGCCACAAAACTTGCTTGATGCGTGTAAACCACACGTTCATTGGGAGACCCCAAGAGTAAGGTTTGATGAGTGTAGCGGCAAGTCTTTACTCAGTAAGAAACCGAGGTTATCGAACCAGTAGGAGATGAAGATACTTCTGAAGGTGTCAACGGCGCCAGAAAACTTGCTGCGTCGATGGGGTGGTTCCGGCGGTTGACTTGGAACCTGCACACAAGACAATCAAACTACTTTGCCCCAACGAAACGGTGAGGGTGTCAATCCCACCGGCTTGCTAAAAACAAAGGATTAGACGTATGGTGTGAAAAATGATGTTTAATTGCAGAGAATGAAAGAGAACAATGATTGTAGTAGGTTGTATTTCAAATGTAAAAGAACGGACCAGGGTCCATAGTTCACTAGTGGTGTCTCTCCATAATAAATAACTAACATCTTGGGTAAACAAATTACAGCTGGACAATTGACAATATTGATAAGTGCTTAACATGCATGTGCAAGTTGTGGTGTCTACTATGAGATTCATTTGGGCATTATGACAAAGTACACAGACCGCTATCCAGCATGCATCTGTGCCTAAAAAGTCCACCTTCAGGTTCCGTACCCCTTCCGGTATTAAGTTGCAAGCAACAGACAATTGCATTAAGTAAAGTGCATAATGTAAACAACACATTCATCCTTAGACAAAGCATCATTAGGTTAACCCTAGTAGCAACAGCACATCCACAACCTTAGGGGTTGCTGTCACTCCCCAGATTCAGTGGAGACTGAACCCACTATCTAGCATAAATACTCTCTCTTGGAGTCACAAGCATTCACTTGGCCAGAGTTTCAACAAGTAACGGAGAGCATGCAAGATCATAAAAGACATAGACATAATATTTCAGTATTCAACTTGACATAGTATCAATATTCATTGGATCCCAGCAAACACAACATGTAGCATTACAATAAGATGATCTTGATCATGATAGGCAGCTCACAAGATCTAAACATGATGGCACAAGAGGAGAAGACAACCATTTAGCTACCACCTGGTGAGGGCGGCCCACGGCCCCCCTTCGTCTCTCCTTCGAACTTCGTGAATGTGTCAGAAAAATAGGGACTTTGGCTTTTGTTTTGTCCAATTCCGAGAATATTTCCAGAACAACTTTTCTGAAACGAAAAACAGCAGAAAACAGGAACTGGCACTGTGGCATCTTGTTAATAGGTTAGTCCTAGAAAATGCATAAAAATGATATAAAGTGTATGTAAAACATGTAGCAATTGGCATAATATAAGCATGGAACATCAGAAATTATACATACGTTGGAGACGTATCAGACGTCGGTGAAAATGTTCTGAAACAATTTCCCAGACTTTTTTTTTTGAAAAATAAAGCTGCGGCCTTTTGTTCGATACCCACACGAGCGCTCAGAGCGTTCTGAATACAATCCGGAAATACATGGTACCACACCTTATTTAAACCTAAGCCGCATCCTACCTTAGCCAAAGTATGAGCGACAACATTGGCTGTCCGCCTCGCCCAGCGAACTTTGTAGTCTTCAAAGTTCCATGCATAGACCTATCCTTCTTTCCCTTCAAGTTTCGCCACAACGGAAAGGCTATCTCCAGCACAATTTTCTTCAGTTTCAAACTGTCACCCAGTGCCATGGCCGCCTCACACGCCTGGAGCTCTGCATCCTCAGGGTCTGAAACCGAAGGGAAAAAACATCACGCTCCAGCAAGGAAACGTCCGTCTTGGTCGCAAGCAACCGCACCTCCGCCACCAGCCTCTGAATCCTTCTTCGTTGCTCCATCTGTACTGATCTTGGTCCATCCATCATCCGACGGGAGCCAGTTTTCCTTCACCTGATTCTGCTGCTTAGTGACCTGCTCATGCACTGAGCGTCATTCCTCGGTTAGCTTGATACTTCCTTTTGTCACTGCAACCGGATCCTCGATATGTATGGAGTCGCGAGAGTCATTACTTGCAAGCCACATCTGATATAATGTCATTAGCGTGACCTCCACTACTGTCTGCTTCTCCTTCCCAATCCACTCCAACATCTAGTGAAGCACATCCATAGGATTTTGAATCTCAGAGGGGGGCACGGAGGAACCATCTCCAGTTGATCAATAATACATCCCCAAACGTGCTGAGCATGTGGGCACCTCCAAAACCGATGAAAGAGCCGTCTCTTCCCGGGCACATGCCACACACTTCACTCCTCTTTTGATGTTACGCCGTTGGAGCTCTGATCCCAAGGCTAAACCATTTTTCATTAATCGCCACACATGCACCTTAACCTTCCCCAGTACATTGGCATTCCAAAGAACCAGCCAGCCTGAGTGTGACTCGACGGAACTCGAGGCCTCAGCTTGTCCAGCCTTCTGCTTCTTCCCAGTCGATATTCATAACCATGAGAAGAGATGCTTTCACCCATCTCCAAGTCAAATTTCAAATCGAGAATTTGCTCATGGCAAGATGGTTAGCAGGGTAGTTGTATCCTCAACCCAGCAGAGTTTAAATACTATGTTTGACATTGATGTTTGACATTGATGTTTCTCATTTAGGCGTCGACAGCGAGGCGCCTGTGGTGACTTCGTCAATCTCAAGACCAACCCGCCGACTCAATATTTCAGAGGTGCTCATAGAAGAAGGGTGTGCGTGTGTGCGTTTATAGGGGTGAGTATATGCGCATGTATATGAACGTTTTGTATTGTAGTGTGTTTCGAAAAACAAAAAGTCAAATTTCGAATCCTTCTCTAGTCTCCACCGAAGGGGCGCGTAGAGCCAGAGCCCGGGAGGTGCCGTACAGCATCACGCACGCAATACGAGGCGGATCCATCCATAACGACATCACCCACCCCGGGCCCCACCGTATCAGGCAGCCCCGTCGACGGCACGTGACCGAGCGTCGGCGCCTCCCGGGCCGGGCCTGCGTTACGCAGTCACGTAAAAGCGACGTCGCGACGCTCCTCACCGGCCCGCGCGCCACCGACGACTGGGCCCCGCCCCCGAGAAAAAACCGGGAGACACGGGGAACAAACGCTTCCTACTCGGTCGAGAGCACTAGCAGCGACAACCAGCAGCAGCAGTATCGGTGGAGTAGGAGTAGGCGGAAAGGGAAGAAGCGTGAGCGCGAGGGAGGCGGAGAGCGACGCCCGCGGATCAAACGCAACAAACGCTCGCACGCACCGACCTAGAACTCCGTCGGCGTGCGTCGATCGGGAAACCCTCCTCGGTTCCTCCGTCCCGCGGCGGCGGGGGCGGACGACGAGGAGGAGGAGGGACGACGGAGCTCGCGGCCTCCTTCCCGACGATCCGGATCTCCATCCCTCCCCCGCGGCGAGGACGCGAGGTACGGATCGGTTCGGTTCCCGGGTATCCGATTTCCGTTTCGTTCGCGCGTCGGGCTCGGGACGATCGGATCTAGCTGCGCGTGATTCCTTCCCGAGGGCGGCTGGGGCGCGGGATCTCGCGGCGGGAGCATTTATTGCGGGTTACGCGATCGCCTTTCCTTTGTGGAATCGCCTTTTTTCTGTGGGGTTGTTTCCGTGGCTATGAATCGGATAAGTTGGCCACGGGTTTTGATGTTTTCCAGTACAACTCTCTGTCTCCGAATTCAGTTCTGATAATCTGTATTTGTTTACCTCGCTCGGAAAAGTTATTAGTGAATAATAAGCTGTACCTGTTTGTGGCAGGGTGGACGCTCGAGTGGTTGTACATGCATAGACTGACTGTCAGACCAGTGATCAGTTGTAGAGTAGGAGTCTGAAGCCTGACCCCTGGTCGTTCGGGCTGCATTTGTGGAGAATGTCAGGTATGGACAATTGCTGACTACTCTGTAAGTCTGTAGGTTTAAGGGATCATGCAATGCAGCTAATGCTATGTGGGTTATGATGTGCTGTTGCAGAGAGCAACATTGACGGCATAGAGATATCGGTCAGTAATGACGAGAGGAGGGACAGGGCGGACGCCGAGAACTCGGAGGATGAGCCAAAGCACCGGAGGATGCGGTCGCTGAGGAAGAAGGCGCTGAACGCGTCGACGAGGCTGACACATTCGCTGAAGAAGAGGGGGAAGAGGAAAGTGGGCTGCAGAGTGCCGAGGATAGCAATAGAGGATGTCAGGGACGCAGAGGAAGAGCAGGCCGTCAGCGCGTTCCGGGAGGTTTTGTTTGCTAGGAGCTTGTTGCCCGAGAGGCACGATGACTACCATATGATGCTTAGGTTAGTATCAGATGGAACTTTGCTCCTGTTGCTGTTTTCAGCTATCAAATGCCAGTTGGTCATTACTCATTCTGATATATCTGGCATGCAGATTTTTGAAAGCTAGGAAGTTTGACTTCGAAAAGGCAGCACAAATGTGGGATGAGATGCTGCAGTGGAGGAATGAGTTTGGCACAGATACAATTTTGGAAGTAAGAGTCCTGTCTATTCTCAGAAGTTGGTATGAATATGAATGAAACCCTGTACAGATATTGGTGCGCTTAACATCCACACAGTATGAATTTGAAACATTGCCTGCCATATAATTTGCCTTACATTGTTGCGCTTACTGATGTCAGTAACTACTCATTGAAGGATTTTGAATTTCATGAGCTGGAGGAGGTGCTGCAATATTATCCCCAGGGTTATCATGGGGTTGACAAGGATGGAAGGCCTGTCTATATCGAGTTGCTTGGGAAAGTCGAACCCAATAAGCTTGTGCAAACAACAACAATGGAACGATATATTAAGTACCATGTACAAGAATTTGAGAGAGCATTCCGTGAGAAGTTTCCTGCCTGCTCAATTGCTGCTAAAAAACATGTAGACACAACCACCACAATATTGGATGTTCATGGCGTGGTATGTTGATTGTCTTTTTTCTAAATATTGTTTCTTCATGCCAATAAATTAGTTAACACTCTAAATATGTAAGAACATTAACAAAATAACATTATGTAAGAGCAATAACGATCTTCTGAAACTACGTTTTTGTTGGTACATCCTTCCATTTTAATTATTTTTTATGCTCACATTCTGTACTGGGGCTGTACTGTAGTTACAAGAAGTTAGAAACATTGTTCTACCCAGTCATAAAAGACATATTCTCATAAAATAATATGCTATGGCACAACTGGTTATTTGGGCAGACATAGTAACTCATGCTCTCTTAGGGTATATGATCTAACAAAAATGCGAAAATTGTGATTTGTGAAGCTTTTCACGCTTTAAAAATCCTATATAATACTATTATGAGATTTTTGTAAAAAACATCCTAGTGACTAAATCAACTAGGTCGTTTGGGGGCATAATAGATCCTTGGAAGTAAGAGAGAAAAAACAACAACATATGCCTTTTTGTCTGGAAACCTGTTATTCAGCCCTACAATGGATTGGATCATAATACTTAGATTGCATTTCTAAAGGGTTTGTGAAGAATTCACCCTGTCCAAAATAAAATTTTGCCAGTACAGCTGTAATGTAGAGGTTCAAGTTCCTCGGAACTTTTGATATTGCTAGAATTGCCTTGGTCCAGTAGCTCTGCTATTCTGGTCCAACCATAAGCATGTCTGAACCAGGACACATTTTGTAATATAACGTTTTTTAATTGTATCTTTGCCTATGCTTTCAAGCATATCGTGCCATCTGCAAAATAGTTGAGAGTGACTTTTGTAAGTGTTGTCGTTTTTTATCTGTTTCCTGTTATGTAGGGTTGGAAGAACTTTGGTAAGATTGCAAGGGATTTAGTGCATTGTATGCAGAAAATAGATGGTGATTACTATCCCGAGGTAAGTTTTACTGATGAAATATAGGGCTGTGGTTTCCACCTTTGTGATTACCAAGTGTGTGTGCTAAATTATGCAGACACTACATCAAATGTTTATTGTAAATGCTGGAGCTGGTTTCAAATTGATCTGGAGCACTGTGAAGGGACTTCTTGACCCCAAAACATCATCCAAAATTCATGTAAGAACCCTTGCAAGCTTTCCAAATTTATCACATTGTGATGTTTCTGTTGATTCATTACCTAATCTTCAATAACAGGTTCTAGGAACAAAATACCAAAGCAGGCTCCTTGAAGCTATTGATGCAAGGTTCGTGACCGTAATCTTATGTTGTTTGGATCCATTAGTGTAAGATTGGTTTTTATGCTTGTGGTACAAGGCTTACAAGATTATATCTGCAGCCAATTACCAGACTTTTTCGGTGGTTTGTGCACATGCTCTAACCAGGAAGGATGCCTGAGGTCCAACAAAGGCCCTTGGAGTGATCCTTTAATTATGAAGGTAATTTTTCTGAATCTGCTGATGCTTTCTTACTGTACAAGAGGAGAAATAGCTTATCTTCTGTAGCTGCTTATGAACTCATTTCTTACTGCAGATTGTACATAGCATGGAATCATCTGCGTTGAGGGAAATTGCGCAAATATCTGATATAGAAGAAATTTCAGGCTCTGTAAGATTGCGTGCACTCAAGGCAAGATTATAAAATATCCTATTTGTCAACTCTCATTTGCTCAATCAGTTAGTCCGTTTTTTTCAGTTTTAACTTTTTTTCGCTGTTCCTGCTTCTTTCAGTTACCAGAAAGGATTAGTGATACATCAAATGCTGAATCAAGTTCAGATGTTGATGATATTGGATCTCCGATAGCCCCTGAAGATGTTGAATATCATAGTTTGGCTCCAGTCCGTGAGGAAGTAAATTATTGTTTCCTTAGTTCTGGCATTATTTTATAAGTTCCATTCATGTCCTCAGTTGCCATACTAGCTCTCATATAGTCAGAGCCGTAAAAAAACAACTCATATAGTCAGAAGAACATAAGGATATAGAAGATATTTCCTTTCTGTGTCCGCATGTCTAGATCTGAATGTTTAGATCATTGCTCCGTCACGATAGAATAGTTTGGCTATTGCTATATAGAGCATCATAACCATGCCATGGCATCTCTTAACAAAATTCATCTCCTGCCTTTATCATGCAGGCCAGGGAATTAGGATCGACAACATACAGCCGTTCTGATGATCGGTCCGATAAAGCTGTCGAGTCCAGCAAAAGATATAGCCTTGCTGGAAATGTATTGAGGCAGTACAACACGCGACAAAATTCATCGACGAATAGAGTTTCACCTGAGCCAGGTATCTAGTCAGTCTGTAGGCACTAGTTAAACAGAAGCTCACTCAGTGCTGTTATATTTCAACTCAATTGTCTTACTAAGGTGGATATATTCCCTCTGATGCTTAAAATGTGAACTGAAACTAGCAGGTCACGCCCCGAATGATCATGAAGGCGATGCAGATGATGGGATTTTGAAATTATTTTCAAGAAAAATTCTTTCTGTACTTCTCAAAGTACTCTCTCTTTTGCGTATTTTCACTCGCCATCGGCAACAGTTGGAAAATGTTCACCCGCCTGCTGCAACCGTACCCAGTAATCAAGAATATCTTCAGAAAGTTAAGGAAGATCGAGTAAATCCTTGTCTGGAGCGTCTTGAACGACTAGAGTCGATGTGTAATCAACTCAGCAGAAAGCCTCCTGAGATCCCACAGGATAAGGATCGTGCTATACAGGATTCTTTTGATAGGATAAAATCCATTGAATATGATCTTGAGAAGACAAAGAAGGTATTTGTCTACCGAAGTGTTACAGCCTTATGGTGCTAACTGTAGTATTATCAGGATTTATGTTTGGAACTGTATGATGCCTTTTACTAGTAAAGTGTTTTGCGCCTTGATAATAAACTTCTGTTCTGCTTGACTTCTTTGGGAAACAATGCAGGCTCAGTTGAATTGTAAAAATATTTGTTTATTTATTCAAATATTTATGATACATATGAACTTTTCAGCCCCCTAGTACAAAAAGAACTGCAAGTTGTTTGCTAGAATCCGGGTGCCCAGCCTTTGCAAAATAGTATCAAGCCTATAAAGATCTACTAATCCAGTAATGTGACTAATTTAAGTTCAGAATTTACCAAGAGATATATTTTTAAGGACCACTAGATAAGTAATTCCAGTGCACTTTGTAATTCTGAAATCTTCCACTGCCATAGTGGGGCCCATTATTATGAAATTGCATAACATCTTGATAAAAAGCACCCTGCTACAGACAGAGTGCATATTTTGAATGATAATTCATCACAGATACATTTTTTATTACTTGACTGATAGTCTTGTGTTCCTTTGCTCTTGTATTTTTAAATGTTCGTATATTTATCTAGTGATTTTTGGATATGCTCTTTCAGGTATTGCATGCAACGGTGATCAAACAAATGCAGATGGCTGAGACGTTGGAGTCTGTGAAGGAGTCTGATCATAGAGTAAGCAATATCATACTGTGTAGTTGTTATCGCGAGAATTGCACACTAAGAGTTTCAATGCTGGTTATGCTGGTTACCATTTGCCTTAGCTTTTCTTCCAACCAACAATATTATTCATTTGGGATCTAAAAGTAGCATATTCAGTGTTGACCTATCTCTACAGGGTATGTGTAGTAGTTTGCATTTTGGATTTACTTTACGGTTTATATTAATCAT
Organism: Poa pratensis; assembly: GCA_947311845.1. NCBI lineage: Eukaryota > Viridiplantae > Streptophyta > Magnoliopsida > Poales > Poaceae > Poa > Poa pratensis. Next base: position 169,024,488 of record CAMZMU010000052.1, read on the forward strand.
TAAATTTGCTAGACACTAATGCATCCTTTTATTTTCTGGTTTGATGCAGAGAAGGAAATTTTGTACATAATAAACTTACAGCAACGTACATGAACAAGAGCAACAGAGATGGTGACTTCGATGTCTGCTTATCGACAGAACTAAATGGGACTGCGTTGTACATCGTTGCTATCTCGCTTTTCTTTTCTGGTCAATCAAAAAGATGAGCGATGCTTAGTGTTAATAAGAAGGATAGATAGATAGTTGGTAACCTGATAAAAAAGTGAGGGTATGGTAAAGAAGAGCGTCCTGGAAGATCACTGAATATAGCCCGGCTTACATAGACCAAAAGAAAGTTAAAAGAGGAACCCAAACGGCCAACGTACAGCTCGTCTTGTGTCTGTGTTTTCTGTTTCCTCTTCCCCTCTGAGCCTCCTGATCTGCTATATGCATGTCTGTATTGCAATGCTCCTGTGCATTTTCATTGTCGGAACAGTTGAGGCTTGGCTCTCATAATTAACATCATTTTTTTGGTTGATAGCGTCAATACATCTAGTAGTACTAGTTTTTCCCCCACTTGGCCACTTAATACTTCATTTTTTCTTGAACCTCATTACCCTTCAACTGTAAGTACTAGCGTCTGACCTGATGCCGCAGCAAACCAAACAAGCAGGGCATGGTGTTGTAACATTTCTTACTTCGTGTGGTGAAATAGGCAAATAGCCATGAAGTTACATGATATTTTTGCCTATTTGTACTGTCATTTCATCTTTTATTTTGTCACAAGCCAAGCAAATGAATTCCCAACCAAGAGAAACAGTCTTGGGTTGGGTGCCTTGGCCACGTTCTGTTTGACAAAAATGGGCACTGCCTTTTATTGACCACGGTTGTTGATTGGTACAAGCATCATCAATTCATCATTGGTGGATCGCATGTTGAGGAAGTGGTGTTCTGCCATGCCGTGAGCTGTGGGGCACTTGAAGATACAATCAAACTTAGCTGGCAATAGGCACGTCGTTCTTGCGGGTAAGTTTGCTATTCTCGTCAAATTGAAGGCCACAGAGGCCCAGACAGTGCAATGCATTATGGGAGAAGGTTTGGCGCTGTTGAAATGTTCAACCACTTTTACTACACGGCGATTCGAAGATCGGCGAATGAAGCTGCTCACATCATGGCGAATGAGGGCTGCGTGAATAAAGTGCGTAATGTGTGGAGGGAGGTACCTCCTCTGGTAGTTGTAAACAGACTAAGTTTGGACCTGTCGATTGAGTAATAAAACGCAGCGCATTTAATCTAAAAAAAAATGTTTTGGTAGCTCAAATTTAACGTATTTAGTTACAAGGAAGATGAACATAGATCTTGACCGCTTCCCCTTTGTGCCGTCTCTGTCCAGTCCAGGTCGTGTAATTCGGTCGCTCACTCCCGTAATCATCTCACCGTCTGGGGAGGAACCGAAACAGCAAACAAAACGCGTCCGCGTGGTCGCGTCGCCCTTGTCCTCCTTCCCTTGCATCTTCCAGCTCGCAGCATCCGACCGGCGCCACTAATTAATTGCAGCTGTAGCCGGCTAGCCGCACCACCCGCCGCTTCGTCGAGCTTAGAAGCACCAGCGAGGAACGTCGAGGCGCGCACGTGGCTCTGCACCCTCTCCTTCATCTTCCCCACCACCGCCGTGCACCACCTCCGCCACCGCCACCGTCGTCGACTCGTCGTCCTAGATCCGAGAAGCCGAGGCCCTGCTTCGACGCTCGCAGCAGAAGCGCGAGGAGGCTCTCACGCCGCACGCGCGATGGCCGCGGGCCGTGGGCTCTTGCTGCTCCTCTGCTCGGCCGCCGTCCTGGTCGGGCTCGCCTCCGCGTCCCCCTTCATCTCCGGTGCGTTTCCGTGCTGTGCTCGGTCTTCCTTGCTTGCTGCGTCGATCGCTCGCTTCGGCATCTGAGTGCTGACGAGTTTCCTTGTCTTCTGCTATGCTTGAAACAGACGGCGTGTTCCAGGGGAGCGCCGGATCTACGGGGAGGAGCTTGCTGCAGGTCAAGAACAGTACGTTTCCTTTCTCCTCCTCTGCGCTAAGCTCCACCCCCTAATAGTGCATGCTTGTTTTGGGATTTGCTCTGGAATCGAGGAGATTGAGCTGGGAGGGTGCTGTTAGATGCGAGAGTATTGATTCCTGGTACATGTCGTTATCGTCAGATCGGGGCGGCGTCGACGATTGGTGGTGGCTTGGATTGATTCCATCCTTGTCCCTGTAGATGGAAAGCAATTTAGGAATAAGGGTCGGTGATTGATAGCCAAGCATCGTAATTGGTTTGATGGTTGAGCTAGATGAGTGGGGTAAATGGGGTGCCATCTATGACTCGAATACAAGGACGATGGCTGTAGTTTTGGGACTAATGTTACTGATTTGGAGGTACTGAGATGGTCTGCCTGCCATTTTAGATGCATGAACACTTTGCTGCTCAGTGTGACCATTTTTAGGTGCATGAACACTTGCTGCTCTGTGCGACCATTTTTAGATGCATGGATACTTGCTGCGACTGAAATATATTGTGATAGTGGAAAGGATATTTGCTCATTTCGTGAGGTTAAAACAGGAATTTGTTGAGACCTTGCCTGTGGCAAGATGGTTAGGAGGGTGGTTGTACCCCTAGCCCACCAGAGTTCAAACCCCAGGTTTGACGTTGGTGTTTCTCATTTAGGCGGAATATTCTTTCAGTGGGAGGCGACGTTCCCGTCGACAGCGAGGCGCCCGTGGTGACTTCGTCAATCTCAAGACCCAACCGCCGGCTCAATCTTTCAGAGGTGCTCATAGGGGTAGGGTGTGCGTGTGTGCGTTCATAGGGGTGAGTGTATGCGCGTGTATTTGAGCGTCTGCGTTGTACTGTGTTTCTCAAAAAAAAAAAAACAGGAATTTGTTCATCTTGTAAGATGATCAATTTCCAGACATTGAAGCCGGTATTAAATTATCCGGTTAGAAGCCAATTGTAACAAATTAGCTGACGTGATTATGGCACGTCTCTGCAAGTTAACAATTTTTTATTAGATATAAGTTGGTTCTAGGCTTCTAGCTGCAAAATAATCTAATGTTGTAGGCAGCCACTAAGTACGTATGCTTCTATTTTCTTTTCACTAAACAATACATACATATAGCTAAAACTTTTTTACATGAAAAACATATAGCTAAAACTGTATACCAAGTATCGTCAAGATTGATCCTAAGTCATCATTGTAACTAGCGGGGTGGCCCGCGCATTTGCGTGGCTAGACTATTTATTGATGTTGTATTTTTTTTCATATTTCTAAAATTAGGCCAACATAATCTAACAACTCTATATAAACTTAATATTTTAGTTACCTTCAACTTTTCTTGCTATTAGATATTTGTGTTCAATTGTTTTGGTCCATGTCGGAGTTGACCTCCATATTGGTTCGTCTGCTTCCATGTTCCTCTAGCATTCTAGCATTTGGCTTCAAGATAAAAACCTTTCTAGCATTTGGTCGGAATGTGTCTACATATTCTATTAAAAACTCTCCTCTACTAAACTCAGTCAGTTTCTCTATCTGAAGATGCGTAGCGTATTTTCTGTTTGATAATAAGCTACAGTGATCCGAAAGTTTAGAGTAAGTTTTTCTTATATTGCACATATTCGGGTAGTTATTTTCATGTATTAAGCATCTTCGCTCGCTAAGTCCCTCATTGGGTGTCGTAAACGTATTTGAGTTTTTCATACTTCACAATGGGACAATATGGTGGTGAATGGCTGACGCAGCTCTGTTCCAGAAGTACAAATAATCACGTAATTTTGCACTCACATCTTCTTGCTATACGTTGGTACAACACTTGCTTTCTCATAGAATGCACACGCCTTGTTCTTCTCTTATCATCATAGAACGAAGTTCTACTGTAAGGAACTGACTTTAAGTTTTAGCCTATATGTTCTATGTTAAATCCAGCACCTACACATGCCTCATAACATTCTACTCCCTCCATTTCACAATATAAGACGTTTTAGAAATTTTCCACATACATATGCATACATGTATCTAGACATGTTTTGGTATGCATGCCCACTCATTTTAGTTTGAATCTAGACAACATGTAAAACACATAAAACATCTTATATTGTGAAACAGAGGGAGTAAGTGTTTTCATACAGTATCTAATTTCTGAATAGCTTTAGAACCCTATTTAAATTAGGGTAAAAATTCTGCATCCCTGTAGGTCAAGAAACAATACTTTAATATTTGAAATGACTAAGTACACTTCATGCATGCATGATTGATCCCATAACATTAGACACGCCACATGTTGTTAAGATATATGCATTATAGAATGCTAAGTTATGTCAAATAATGAACTTCTCCTGGTTATTCTTTTGAGAAATGTCTCAACATTTGCCCACCGGACCCCGATCCTTTCTGGTGTTTACATGGCAGATCAGTACCAATAAACATCCATTCAATCGATTAACCGACCAACTGATTTTTTTTGTTGAGAAAACAGGAAAAACTGCAATAAGAGCAACCTGAAATTCGTCCAAAAGAGTATACTAAAATCCTATCATGTTGTCATGTATTTCACAAACCATGATCCAAAAGAGCATGACACCTGCAAAAAAGAAGAATAGATAAAATATCTAAAAGAAAGGCTGTAATGTCGTACATGAACCGAGGTTGTAAGCTTTAGTAGTGTGCAAGTAGAACCAACATAAACTATATATGCTCTCTCGTTGAAAGGATCGGTTGTAGTTGCCATATGGCAATTCAGGGCCATTTTATCTGCCTGTGCTGATGTGCTCTCAACCGAAAATACGATTAAATTTCGTGGCATCAGTAGTGGGGTGATTTTAAAATAACATCCATCAATTTAAACTCATCTAATTTGCGTAACAGAATGCGCACACCAATTTTATTGCCCGGAACAAAACAACGAAGAAATCAGGGAAACAAATAGAATTTTTCGATCCATCCCTGAAAAAAAGAAAATATTTTTTTTCATTGCAATTCTTCTCACGAACCGGCCATCAAAATATGAGCATATATATCGTCGGATTGAAATTAGCTAGTAAAGCTTATTACCTAAGAATCAACCCTTTCATCATGCATGCAAAAACTGGACTACTAATTCCTGTGGCCGTGGAAGTACAACATATGGATGATGGTTAACAATGATGTCTCCGAACTTGTGGTCTACAGGGATCAAAGTTTCAGTCCAATACGGCTGGTCGATTCGGCTGAGATTTGCCTGTGTTGCAGCCACGCCGATCCTTATTGCCACCATGATCGTCGTAGACTTTGACATAGACTGAGGGGTTTGATGTTTTTGCCACTTTTTCGGTGTGATATCGTCAAAGGCCTTGTTGTCGTCACGTGGAATTCACCACATCATCGGCCTTTGAGCATTGTCGATTATCATCTGATATAACGCATTATGTCACTGAAACATGCTATAAACATGAATAATCCTAAGTTTATTTATTGACCTATAAAATCAAATATATAGCATTTGTTAAAAAATGTATATAGTATCGGTAAAATAATAAATATATCGGAAAAGATTCGTAAATTATTGATTTTCTTAGTATATAAATGTAAATCTGGAATTAACTTCGGTATACAAACCTGAGTGTCGACTTAATAGTTTGAACTATTGAAGGGTAAAACATCGCTGCTCCAGATACATTAACAATGGTGGACTGAGAATAACTCAATTGTGTTATCATCAATTAAATCCACGTAAAATATCTGTACTTGCTTCGTTGTTGTTCCAAAAGCATGGCCCTACCTTTTCACGGCTATGAACCAATCATAGTGATCACGTACCTGAAACAAATAGAACATATGTGTATTAGCTTCTCTAATAAGAATATGTGTGCTTCTGTTGCTAGAAATCATGCGAGTGGTCCAGCTGAAAACTGACCATCGTCTCACACACTCACCTGCAGGATGCCCAGAACAGCCAGGCAAAAGTTATAAGCACAAACAGATTTTCTAACCTCCAACAAATATCAATCTACAATCGTGTCAATCCTTGGTAGACACAGCTGCAAGCCCTCCCAGCTTTCACATGAATCTAACGCAGGGAAAAAATACAGAGCATAGCTACGTCCATATGCTCTACTACTTGGGCATCGAGACTGCCGGTAGAGCTGAGAAGAGGGGACAACAGACTAAAAATCTCTGGACGACCGTGGTACATTGTTCCTTGCATCTATCCGGGATAGGATCCTTCAAGATGCTGCCGATGATGCTTGGGTCTGTGTCTGTGATGACGACGGAGATGGTGCCGTGGAGCTGGCTCAATAGTATCCCGCACATAGCCTTGGTGAAGACTTAATTCTTCCGCGAGGGCGATCGATCAATCTATAAAATCTCGGGCCGATCCATGGTATTCGCTGGCCGGCATCATCTCGCAGTTCTGGTTCGATTTCCTGATTCTTCTGCGACGGCGACTGGTCAATCTGTGACAATCTCCGGCCGATCGATGGTATTCCCCGGTCAGTGTCGTCCCGTAGATCTGACTCGATTTCCAGGTAGGTGTTTTCGCTCGGCATGCCTTCGATTTGCCGACAGCGTATTTGGTGGTGCCCGGACGTGCATGTTCGTTCAGGCTAGCTCAAGTACATGTGCTTATATGTAGACAGATTTATGTACGTGGTCGGGACAAACACCCATCCGTGTATTTTGGCTCAAGAAAAAACCTAACCGTGTATATTCCTAAGATTAGTTTAGGTACCATGTATTTCCTAAACTCAGCCTTTTGTTTTTCCGATTCTTGAACGTGTTGCGGCTGGACATCTATCCTCGCGTTACAGTTTCCATGTTGAGTCACGGCGATCTGTGTCTTCTGCTAATAAATCTCCACCGTAAGTTATATGTTGACAAATCTCAACCATTAAATGTCTTGTGTTTTAATTATATAATAGATGTGTGCTGTCTGTGGCATACATCTCGCTAATGTTTAATACTTTTAGTACCTTGATCTAGTATACTTATGTTTTATACTCATAACCCTGTGCTTATCAGGTTGCCCGATGAACTTTGAGTTCCAAAACTACTCAATCATCACAAGCCAGTGCAAAGGGCCAAAATTTCCTCCTAAAGAGTGCTGCGGTTCTTTCAAGGAGTTTGCATGCCCATTTACTGCGTACATCAATGACGAGAGCAATGACTGTGCATCGACAATGTTCAGCTACATCAACCTCTACGGCAAGTACCCACCAGGCCTGTTTGCCCACGAGTGTCGAGAAGGCAAGGAAGGGCTTTCTTGCAAAGGCGTCCCCCAGCGAAACGTTGTTGCAAGTGGTGGCCAAAGAGCTAGAAGCAGCTCGCTTGCTTTGATTACTCTCGTGTGTGGACTATTATCATTTCTGTTCCAGTGAGTGATGATAGTACCTTATGTTTCTTCAGAGATTCGTTGAGTGACGATGAGGCATGAATACGTTTGCTGCTCCTGAAGGTGCTTTTGAAATCTTCCTCACTGTTGTAAAATCGCTTGTAATTTTAAGTCACGTCCGGTTACATATTTTTTGGAATCTCAGCTGATTGCCAACCTAGAATTCACCAGTTGCCGTTGTATTGTACCTCTTACACTGCATTATGTCTCACCCATGTGTATAATGGTATTTATTTTGTTGATTTGGTCATAGGAACTGAGTTTGGTGAACATCATGTCCCTGGCTTATGCCTTATGCTAGTGTCAGAGAAATGTTTTTTTCTGTCTTGAAGAAAGTTCTGACATTGGTTTTGCTATTTATAAGATGCATTGTTTTCCCTCTGGGGTGTGCTGTACTCCGTATGTTTTATTTTCCTTGGTTCAATTGCTTGTGATCGTTGGATACTTGGATTTGCATGGAGATTGAGATGTTTATCCACTGGGAAAATATGAACTTGTTCACTTGATTACTGCCAGTCCAAACTTTAGGGTATTGGACTTGCAGTAACAAACTAACAACAGTTCATGTTAATCCATTTGATGGTTTCGCAGTGACACTTGTTAACCTGTTTGGCACAAGCTAAAACAAATGAAAATTAGACTTCGTGACCACATGCACAAATGAGCCAAAAGTAATCGTCTCCGCCATAGCCTCGGGGCATGAATTTGCTCCTTCGAACAACTCAACCAACGGATGGAGTAGCAATTGTGTGCGTGCGTTTGCGCGTGTGTGACTTGTTTATGTAAAATTAAAGCCAAATCTAAAATGTCCAGTTTCTAGATAATAAAGTGTGCTCAATACATATAGGAGTAAGAAATGATATACCATACATGTATTTTATATCGAAATTACTATCAAAAGATGCCATTTACTCACTCCGTTCTAAATTAGGTGACTTGCTATTCACCACATGTGAATGTATTTAGACATGTTAGATGACTTGCTATCCACCACATGATGTGAATGTATTAGCAAGTCATCTACATTAAAACAGAGGGAGTACAGTGTTAGCTCATCGGTTTCTGCTTAAATGGAGACTTGTCCACATGTCGGAGAACCCAAACTGACCCGGGACTCCAGAGAATCTATTTTTTCCAATAACTTGAACTCCAGGTTTGACGTTTTGAGAAAAAAAATAGAAAGGTACTTGTATATGTAGATTTTAACTGCTTACATGTACATGAATATTAATATGTGCTACACAAAAGAAAAAAGTGCAAACAATTTATTTTGGAGTTCTTTGAAGTTCTTAAGTGTGGCTTTTAGTTGAAAATGTGGGCTCAATAGACTCCAGGATCTAAAGGACATGCTTTTTTTACAATAGCCTTTAAATGAAATCATAACATAATATCAACTTAAAAAGTGTTAACAAGAAAACATGAGAACAAAGACCAATATGTATCAAGTAAACAAAAATACAAAATTACGTGAATAATGCCCCTTTCTTTTTCAGTCTTTTTGTTTCTCTCTCTTATCTTTTTGAACTTGTAGGCTAATTTTCATGTAAAAGTTTGTCACATATAATAGCGTGCTTCCATGTTCATATTTTTAGAAGAATGTAGAACTTACATTGTCATTTTTACAATAGTATCATGATATAATTTAAACATGATTGAAAGGATAGGTATGACACCTAGAGGGGGGGGGGGGGGGGGTGAATAGGTGCTACTCCAATTTTAGTTCTTTTCAAAATTATGCTTGACACAAAAGGTAAATTCTCTAGATATGCAACTACGGTGAATTTACCTATATGACAAGCTAGCAACTAAGCACGATATACAAAGTAAAGGCAGTAAACAAGGATAGAAGTAACCGAAGTGAAAGCACACGGAGACACGGATGTAATCCCGAGTTCCTCCTTGTTAAGGGAGTACGTCTCGTTGGAGAGGTGTGAGGCACCACAAAGGTCGAACCTCAACGCCACAAAGGCTCACCCTATTCTCCGATGAACCGCACCACAAAGAATTGGTTCACCTTCCACTATCGGAATCCTTCAAGGCGGAATCCGGAGCCCTTACAACAACGATTCGGGGCACAACCCACAAATGGATTGGGGGCTCCCGAACAGCTACACACTGTCACAAAGACAAACAAATGAGTACAAAGGTGGGCTAGGTTTTCCAAGTGGAAACCCTAGCAATGGTTCCTCAAGTGAATGAGAGGGAAATGAAGAACAGCTTGGTGAAGATGTAGATCGGGGCCTTCTCCTTCAATCCTCCAAAGATCAACGAGTTTGGGTGGAGGGATTGGGAGATCTAGTGATTCTTGAGCTTGCAATAATGGTGTCTTCAATTCTAGGCGAGCTAGCTGGCTGGAGGTAGGTGGAGGGGTATTTATACCCCTCCCAAAAATTATAGCCGTTGCAGACAGCTTCACACCGGAGACTCCGGTCTAAGTGACAGGAGACTCCGGCCTAGGGCGGATACTCTGGCCTGAACCAGGGGTTGAACCTCTTTCAGACACGTTGAAGCTCAGGCAGAAACTCCGGTCTTCTGGGGCCGGAAACTCCGGCCTGGACCAGGGGCTGAACCATCTTTCAGCGTTTCGGCCAGAATCCCCTGAGTCCGGAGACTCCGGTCCTGGGGACCGGAGACTCCGGCCTGAAAATCTCCAGAATCTTCTTTTCTCTTTTGGTGTTGATGCACATGTGTTGTACACATTATAACCTGCATTTACTTAACATCAGATTAAAACTATCACATGTGTTGTTAACTAACACACAAAAACTAAGGGATACAAAATGTTCTTTCAATGATTGCCCACTTACATTTTCGTTCTTACTTCAGTCGGCGCAGGGAGAACATATCATGTAGAAACTAGGTTGCAATGAGAACTTCATGGAAAACACATTTATAAGTTTTCAAAAAATATTCAAACATTATGGTGTATGAGAATCATGATGTTACATAAACATGTGAAATTTGATATTCAAACTTATATTCATTTGAGTGATAAGAAAAAAACAAATTAGCCTGATTGCGCTTTTGAAGAATCTTTTCGTGACCGTGTGTTGCCACGACGGTGGTGGATATCGATGTTGGTTGTTGTGTGCATTAGCTCTTTCTTTCAATGATTTGGCAATATGCATTCTTGATGTTTTGAATTGGTCTTAAGATTGAATTGTTGCAGTGACCAAGTGTTTTTAATATTTCTTGATATCACTATATACATTTATATAAAAACTATATCCCTGAATAGCGTGTTGTACAACTCGTCGATACTCATTGCTGATATTTTTTTCATACGCCCCAAATAAACTTGATCTTGAGTTCAAACTTTCAGAAACTTTGAAATAAATTTTTCACTTGGTTTGCACATGTTTCCACGGTAATAACTAGCTTCTGCCGGTTATTTTCTGGTACCGCAGAAGAGGAAGAAAGAGAGAAAGGTGGCGGCAAAAAAGGGGAAATGAGGGTAATAGCAACAGACATTTCTGGTGCTCCATTGAAAAGAGATACCTAAGCCTCTCCCGCATCTCCGATCATTCATCAGTGCATTGGTCCCTCCGCTCCACCTCGACGGTTCACCGGGGCCAGGTGCGTCCTGTCCTCTATTTCTGCGTTAGTTCGGGGAAAATTTCGTCATCTTTTCTTGTTGGGAAGTGGTGATCGGTTTTATTAGGTGTAGATCTGGATGGTAGGCAGGTGGGCCGAGACGGCGGGTTCTAGGGTTTGGAGCGGGGCCCGATTTGAGGGGAAAAGCTCCGTCTTTGAAGGATTTAGAGGTGGTTTTTTTTTTTTGGTTCTCCGGGATGTTTACTCTGCTCCAAATCATGGGTCTGACGACTTCGTTCTGTTTACTGCTGATTTTCTCGTCATGTTTACTTATAATGCTAAGTGGAACAGGCAAGTCGCATGCGAACCTAGAAATTTGTAGAAACTGAGAGAGCTTCTAAATTTTCAGTAATTGCCCCTGTGTTTACTGTTTAGCGACTACTAATACTTATGGTTTCTAGTTGTGCTCGTCCCTTTGCTCGATGTGGGATTGGTTTCAGTAGGAGCGCTGTTGCTGATGGTGGTGGTCCGTTTACAGGTTAGGAACGCTTCTCTCGTAGAAGAGAATTAATATGTGCAATTATCGCGATGGTCTCGATGAAGACATGGAGGATGATTATGGTATTGATGATCTCACCGGTGACATAGGCGATATGCACCATGAGCGAGGAATAGGGGACTCTGATCTGGAGGATGAAGAGTATGGCCAATCGGTATGTCCATCAGTTATTCTGTGTTGTTGGGCCATTGCAATTGGAATCAAGTCTACACAAAGATTGGTTTAAATTCAGTTTTTATTGGGTTAGCAGAAGTTACAATATTATTTTCGAATTATGACTACCACGGCAACGGTATACACTTCAATGCTGCTGATATGATTTGGTTACGTGGTCGTGTTACTAACATAAAGCAGGCATCGATCAGTTATATGACCATATGAATGACTTGATTGGGGCATTGTTGTTCATTCTCTTATTTAGAGAGGGATGACCGAAGTGGCAACAATCTCAGGGAGCCTGATACATGTAAATGGTTTAGAGGGTTTTCTGGATCTATGACGCTTGTCCCCTTACACAGTTGCACAATGTCATTTGTCTTCTACCGTTCATTGCCCTACTCTTTGTTATCTACGCATCTAATATTTCAAGTCTCTCTTCTCATGTTATCTGCTTGCTAGGCTATGTAAAATGCTTACTGTTTAGTCTATTCTATCTTTTGTTTCTAAATCACTTTGGATTTGTTTAAATTATGGGCGCAGGATAAAGAAGCAGTAATCGCGTGCTCAGCTATTGCGTTTATAGACAGATCTTAAACTTAAACAATAAGAGTTTTCATAAATATTTTTTTGTTTCTGTGTTGTTAATCTATCATTATTTTAATTGTTATATAAACCAAGGTGCAATGCTGTAAATAGTTTTTCTTTCTTCTCTGTTTAGAATGATATGATCCCGGATGCTTCAGCAGTGGAAGCAGCAAAAGGAAAAGACATCCAAGGTATACAATGGGAGAAGTTTCCTATCACTCGTGAGAAATACAGGCAGACCAGATTAAGGCTGTACAAAAACTATGAGAATATTCCTAATTCTGGAGAAGCAGCAGCCAAGGTGTGTCTTGTAGAAAGTCCAGCATCTTATGCAATTTTTTCTGTCTAAGTGTTGTTAACAGCTGATGCATGTCTTGGAACAGGAATGCAAACAGACTGAGAAAGGCGGAATGTATTATGAATTCACACAAAATACTAGATCAGTAAACTCAAGTATCCTACATTTTCAGGTGGGTTCATTCTACCTCCCCCGTACTCAACGCACATGCAACACACAATATAATAGACTACCGGATCATCATCAGCTGCAGCTGTTTATGTATCTTTGCGATTAGTGGAAGTTTCTTGCTCCATGATAAGATTATGCTGTACAGATCACTATGTTAGATATTCCTATCAACAAACTATCCAAAAAGACTATATCGGACATGGATACGGAATGATCAATGCCTCCCCTCATGGCCTTTGTGGGCGTGGATAGATGATTGGGGAAAATGTGGGGACTGAGACTTGAACCCAAGATCTCAGCTCTTATACTATGTACATATGTTTATCAATCAATTACCCCAAGAAAAAACGCATCTGATAGGAGGTGGAGATATAATATGCTTAACACACCAATGAAATCAGATTCAGACATACTAAGTTAGTTGATTAGCTCTTCCATTTTGATATATTGTCTTCATAGTCTTTGATGTACCATTTCCTTGAATATATTTATATCAAAAGAAAAATTAGCTTCAAAGTTGTTGAGTATAACCACATATTTGGTTGTTATTTTAGCTCGCCATGTCATTCTAGATGCAAAAGTCTGCAACAGTTGAATTATTCGCGCTTCAAAGCATAAAATATTTGCTACTTGCTTAAAGATTTTATACAGGATGAACTGTATCCTTACGTTGAAAAAGAACCGAGGCTGGTTATTTTATCTTTGGGATTAATTCGAGTTTACATGTCTGTTTGGAGAAACTTTTACCACAAGAGTCTCTTCAAGTCCTCAATATGTGCCTCTCTATAATCTCATGTCAATAGTAAACTATGATGCTGTTGTGTTTGTGCAACCTTGCGTCTGCTCTCAGAACTTTAATAATTGATGTCGTCCCGATTTTTATCCGTGGTTGTCAATAGCATGAAACAGTTGACGTGAACTGTGCCTGCAGCTGAGAAATTTAGTATGGGCGACATCCAAGCATGATGTCTACCTAATTTCACATTACTCAGTCCGTCACTGGTCAGCATTGAGTGGTGTTGATACTGAAGTTATGAACGTCCAAGGTCCTGTGGTACCAAGGGAGGTATGATGCATGACTACAATTCACTATCTGTTTCAGATTTTCACATCCTCTACATTTCTACAGCTTAGGTTGTTATTCTTCTTCTATTATCCTTTTCTTATTACAGAGGCATCCGGGAAGTTTATTAGAGGGGGTTTACCAGACTCAAGTGAGTACCCTGGCTGTCAAGGACAATTTGCTCGTAGCTGGTGGATTTCGGAGCTAATCTGCAAGGTAGGTTAACCAAAATTACTAGTCCTTTTGGATCAAATTCATATGCATGTTTGTATCATGGCATGCTGATTGTCAAGTTCCATTTCACCCAGCTACTGCTTCCCTAGTGCACTATTGAGTATATATGGTGATATGTTTCTCATGGACCAACATAACCACTGTTTTTTCTTGTTATTAAAATGTTAGTAAAATTAACTAACTAACAACAAAATGTTTCACTGTTTTTTCGAGTTGTGTTTTTTGCTGGAAATAAAAATCAATTGATGACCTAATCAAAGGTTTTTCTCCATATGAAAATGTTGCTAAAGTAACTAACTAATGATCAATATATCACTGATTTTTTCGTTATGATTTTTTTGCTGAAGATAATCGAGATGTTGTCGTCATTTGACCAACATGCTTAATATGTTATGAACTCTTGATATGGATCTAATGTTAATTTTTTATTGATGTGGAATGCAGCACCTTGATCGAGAAGGAATAAGCTTCTGCGGTCGAACAACATCTGATGATAATGCTATTACCAATGCAATTGATATATTCGATACTTCTAGGTAATTTTGTGTCTCGGTTATTAAAGATGTGACCTTGTTGAGTGTTCATGCCTGTTCTTGTTGTTCCCCAGTGGAGCTGTTCACTTCATGGCATCGAATAATGACTCCAGTGTAAGAGAGTATGACATGGAGACGTTCCAGCTATGCAAGCACTTTCACTTCGATTGGCCTGTGAATGTAAGTCCCTTCGGTTATTTCTTTTACCTTTTATCTGTGTTACATTGCTGGAATACAGTGTTTTCACTAGACATGTATTCTGTTTTTTTTTGTTGGGTACAATTGGCCTGTGAATGTAAGTCCCTTCGGTTATTTCTTTTACCTTTTATCTGTGTTACATAGCTGGAATAAAGTGTTTTCATTAGACATGCATTCTATTTTTTTGGGTACCTATGGAATATGGTTATGATCTCATGCTTCTTTACATCCATCTTGCTATGTCGTCTTAGGCTTACTTTTGATACCTTGCCGAGAAATCTAGCAAAATTAGGTCACGAATTTGTGATGTGAATAGTAAGACAGGAGTGTCCAACTTCATGCTGCCTCGGTTAAAAAAAGGAATAAAACTTCTGTTGCTACCGCTGACACTGCTCTGTACTTCTGTCTTCTGGGTGAGGGATAATGAGAACTGAGAAGTGTGGTGCTACATCTGTGGCAATTGGTATCCTCCAAGATTAATGCTAACCATGGAACCCTTATTTTTTGTTTTCCGTGTCGCTTACTTTTCGACATAATAATATAATATTATAGTAAATGGAGCAAAACTCCAGTATGCACTAGTTATATGAATCCGAATGTTGCTTTGCTCTGCCTTACTTTGTACTGTTATTTTTTGGATGCAGCACACTTCACTGAGTCCCGACGGAAAGCTTGTTGTTGTTGTGGGGGATGATCCTGCTGGTTTACTTATTGATGCCAGTTCAGGAAAGGTATACTTGCAAATGCCAACGCAGGCATTAAAGACGCAACGTTAACCAAACTTTGATTGATATTTCACATTAAAGTGCTGATACAATACGTGCAACTAAGTAGGACACTAATTTTTATTCTGGCTGCAGACACTTCATTCCACGAAAGGCCATCACGATTACTCGTTTGCGTCAGCCTGGAGCCCTGATGGCCGAACATTTGCTACTGGCAACCAAGACAAGACATGCCGAATTTCGGATTCGAGAAACCTATCGAAAGCCGTCCATGTATTGCAGGGTAATCTTGGAGCAATCAGATCAATCCGGTTTACATCAGACGGGCACTACGTGGCAATGGCAGAACCAGCGGACCACGTCCACATCTTTGACATCCGGAGGGACTACAACAAAAGGCAAGAACTGGACTTCTTCGGCGAGATATCTGGGATGTCTTTCAGCCCAGACACTGACGCTCTCTTTGTCGGCGTGTGGGATAGAACATATGCTAGCCTCCTCCAGTTTAGCCGTCTATATAACTAGTTGTATGGGAAATACGCACAACATGATGGTAATGTGCGGGCGGTTGTATTCTCCCCTCTATCTGGCTTTTCCTGTACTATGGGAGTTGTTTGCCCACATGTATTTTCGAGAGCATGGCTTGTGACTGGATTATGAAATTGGACCAGAGCCTTCCATCCTTGATCTCTGATCGGCCACTAGTGACCACTGGTACGGTGTTGATTCTCCTTCAAGGATTCAAGATTATCTTGTTGTATTGAGAATTTGGATAGTATCATGAATGCGGATATTTAACGTCTAGTTGTGCCCGCTGTTAAGAATACTAGGGGACTAAGTGCGGGCTTCGCCGCGCCCGTGGATTTGAAAAAAAAATTAGTTTTTCCCGAAAGATTGAATTTGAAATTTGGATTAGAAAGCTCCGGCATGGTTTTCCTTCATTCTTAACTTTTTGCAAATGCTAGCTGAAGATTGTTCATATTTCGGAAAGTCCTGCAAAATGAGAAGTTATCCATATTTGAATTGCTGTAGCTTTTAAGAAAGTGAATAAATTTGGAAAGCACTCCAAAATTTTAAATTTGAACTTTGCTCGCATGTCATAATTAGAGATCATTTTTTTGTGTGTTCTCTTATACATCTTTATTAATATATAGGTAGATTAAATTTTCCTGGTTTTATATCATTTGTTTTTTTTAAATAAGGGTTTCCATTTGGAGGGGGAAAAACATGTCATAATTAGAGTTCATTTTTTGTGTGTGTTCTATTTATTAATATATGGGTAGATTAAATTTTGGTAAAATTTGATATGTTGTCTGTATTAATTTTTTTTGAGTGGGAAGCTTGATAATTTGTTAAATTTAGAAAATTTTGTCATATTTTTTTGTATTATTTTGAACTGCATGTTGGAAAATATGTTTTTTTTGTGGTGTAGCATTTTTTCTCTAATTGTTATTTTGAATTGTAGTTAGGAATTTTTTTCTGTAATTGTTGGTATGTTGTTTGTATTTTTTTTTGAATTGTAAATTAAAAGATATTTTTTTCTAGTTCTAAACAATTTTTATATAATTGTTATTTTGAGTTATAGATTGGAAGTTTGATGGTTAGCTAAATTTAGAGAATTTAGACGTACTGTTTATATTATTTTGAAATGTAGTTTGGAAGATATGATTTTTTTAAATTTTGCTATTTTTTGTAATTGTTATTTTTGAATTATAGGTTGGAATATATAAATTTTAATATTTTGTTTTTGGTAGTTGTTGATATATGGTTTTTATTATTTCGAAGTGTATTTTGAAAGTTATGATATTTTTTTTGAATTTTAATATTTTTTATAATTGTTATGTCGAATTGTAGTTTGGAAAATTGTTTGAGATGGAATTTATTTAGATATGAATTGTTTTTATGTATACGGAATGGTCTGATTTGAAGGGATTTTAAATTGCGAAATATTCAAATTTAAAATTTTGGTCGTATGGCACGAATAGTCGACAATTTTTTGTGTGACCATTTTGCTATGTTTTTCATATTTTTGCAGCGCGTAAATTTAAAGTTATTGATTTTCTAACAATTTTCATTTTTCTGGAATTTGTGTGAAGCAGAGGGCCCACCTGTCAGAGTCTTCGCGTAGACAATTTTTTTGTGACCATTTTGCTATGTTTTTCATATTTTTGCAGCTCGTAAATTTAAAGTTATTGATTTTCTAATAGTTTTCATTTTTCTGGAATTTGTGTGAAGCAGAGGGCCCACCTGTCAGAGTTTTCGCATTTTCTGAGAATTTCTGCGGGAAAAAAACTGACAGCTTGGGCCCACGACGATGTCGCGCTGACGTCAGCCGTGGGCGGAGCTGGTGCGGCAACGGTGGCGACGACCACGGCGCCGCCGCGGGACGGCGAGCCATGACGCGTGCGTGCGCGCCTCGAACGCGGCTGGACGGGGTGGCCCGGGAGCGGCGGCGCCGCTTGGTTTTGGCCACCGGAGCGTCCGCGCCGGCGAGCAAACGTGGCGGAGGAACGGATTCCATGGGCGCGGCGATTCCGGCCCCTCCCGGCCGTCCCAGCAAGAGATTCGCGGCGAGGAGGGAGATCCGCCGACGGAGGAGGTCCCCGCGGCCGTCGATCTGGGCGAGGAGAAGCGGAACGGCGGCGCTGCACGGCGGCGCCGACGGTCACCTCCGGCCGCGCGGGGGAGAGAGAGGAGAAGGGGGTGGTCTGCGGGAGATTTTGCACAAAGGCCCCCGCTGTTTTCGGTATTTGCGAATCAGTCCTTTGTAGGGTCCTTTCTGCAAACGCACTGCGCCAATAACCATGCACGCGTGTCACTGGCTGGAACCGGGGCGACCGGCCGGTGACCGGGGCCACGCGTCACCCGCTCGTTGGAAGAAATTCGCGAGTGCTACAGTAGCCCCCCGCGAGGGGCGACGTGGAGGGCTGCGAGCCGTCCGATCGCGCGATCGAACGGCCGCGGAATGGCGGCGACGTGGACACGCTGAAACGCAGCGGATCCCACCATCTGTTATATATAGTAGAATTACTCATGTATACTACAGTATCTAGTATATGTTAGTTTAGGCCCATACCGTATCCAGCATATGTGGCACTCTTTTCTGTTATATAAAAGGCAATATATTTACATTAAGATGATACTACTTATTACATCTGGTCCCTGCAGCAACGCAAGACCTGGCCTAGTTGAAACATAAAGGATTGCATCACTAGGAAACACAGTGCATGGCTAACTTATTAAAAGACCCGCCAAAGTGATCAGCGCATTGAGCACTAGGTGACAATCACCACCAATGGTAACAAGTGTGAGCATTATTAGTGGTTGTTGCTGCTGCTGCCGACTGCTCTGCTCCGTTCTGTTTTCCAAGCTTTCTCAGGTTTGGAGAGCTCTAGTAGCGGCCAAAGCTTGTTGGAGCTAGGCTTCACAGTTTTCATTTGCTGTCGGAGCTAGGCTCCATTGTTGCACAATACCAAGATTGTCTTCGACTCATGTAAAAAAAACTTCGACTGAGCGTCAATTTTGTGGATTCCTTGACTGAATGGCGGTGCATTTGGGCGTTTGAGGGGACATGTAGTCCCTAATAAGATTTTTTCCTTCCATAATCATATGACAAATAAATGAAATATAACAGAAAATCCAATTACACAAAACATTAGAATCATGTTTAATATGATAAATTTCAAAAGACATAGATACATTATGGACGTATCAGAAGCCACATTTGCGATCCTGATAGTGGGCTAAGAGGGGATGTCGGCTGTCCGGATGGATGGAGGGTGCTAAAGGAAGCTAGTGATATCTGTAATTGAATAGTAACCACATAAATCAACTTCTCATCTTTATTGATGAACGAATCATATATTATACAAATGAAACAATGTGTGTTCTTATGGCATCCGCCAGCACGTTTCTTCGGCAAGAGAGTATTATCCGTTGGTGGATGCTAATATGGCAACCATCATGTAGTTTTTCTTCTATATGTAACAATGATAGCATGGGCATCGATGCTATGCGCTTGGAGGAAAAAAAATCCATAACATTATGTATATTTTTTTATCACACTACGTCTTTCATCGAGACGATCAATCTTTTAAGGATCATGACCTAGTTAGATGGATGGTGTAGGGTCGTATGCCACCCGAGCGACCGATGCGTTGGCGATTTTGACATTCCCACTTTTTTGCAGGCCAAAGTCTTGTGCACTTTGATTCTCAAAATCACGCATGATATAATGTCATGCACATTGATTCTCAAAATCATGCATGGTATAGTGTTATGCACATTTTCTTTCCTACATGATTTTGTTGGTACCGGTTTGATATATTAACCACCAATATAAAGCATTCATTCCAAGAAGTTTGAGTGAGTATTTTTCTATGAAACATGAGGGATTCTTAGAAAAGAAATGCATGCACACTAGTAGAGGAAAGTTTCAAAGGATTTTATTCTCTATTTTTTTAAAGAAAATGATTTTAATAGAAGAGACCCTAGGGCCCCAGTATCGGATGAAAAGACATGGCCTAGCCCTTCTGCAACTCCAATCATTCTCTGACGCCCTGCGCCGTTTTGAGGGCAGGCCAGTCATTTCCCGCCAGCCACGTCCCCTCCGTCCTCGCTATATTATCCATCTCTGCTCCCAGTTCTTTCTCACACAAACCGGGATATACAGAAGGCTAAAAAATTGTTTCTGGCATGATTACTTCCGGAAATCAGTTGCCGAAACGAGACGAAAATAGAAAATAATAATCAGTTAGAGAGGATATACATCGCAAAAAGGATAGAGAAAAAAATACGGAAATTATTATTAAAAATAATCGGTGTTGTTTGCGAGGGCGAAGAGAAGAAAAAGGAAAGCGGCTCCCCCGTCCCTTATATCTCCGGGGGAATCCGTCTCCGTCGTCGGCTTGGGCGGCGTCTTCTGAGGCGCAGGCTTTCCCCCCATCCGCCGCTCAACCCCGGCGGCCGACTCGCCGCGCCTCCCCGCTTGGCCGGCCAGGTGCGTCCCGTCCTCCTCCATTTCTGCGATTTTTTTTTTTTGGGGTTTTCCGTTGCGGGAAACGGCGATCTGCTGAATTAGGGGGTAGATCTGGACGCTGGGCGGGTTGGGGCGGCATGTCCTAGGGTTTGGAGCGCGGTGGCGTCGGCAGGTCGGTTGCTCGATTTGAGGGGAAAAGCGAGTTATGTCAAGGATTTAGGAAAGGGAATTTCTCGGTTCCCTTGGATGTCTAGTCTGCTGCTAATCATGCGACTGTTGACTTTGGGTTCGATTCGTTTTCTCCTTTTGGTGTGGTTGTGAATTCCACCCCGTGTTGACTTTGTTCTGTTTATGGTTTGCTTATAATTACAAGTGCTCAGAACATAGGACATGCATGCAAAACGGTATGTTGGCGCGATACAAGTATGCTGAGGTGCTAATGGAACTTGCTGAATTGTTACTAATTGTTGATGTTGTGTTTAGTAACTTCTGTTACTACTTGTGAACTGGTGCAGGAAGCCTACCTAGATGTGTCTGCTTGTTTGCTCCATGTGAAACTGGTTTCTGGTTGCTGACTGGTTGTGGTGTTTTGTTTACAGGTTAGGGACGCTTCTCTCTTAGGAGAGGACCAATGTCCAACTATCACGACGATCACGTCGAAGACATGGACGATGATTATGATATGGATGATCCTGCCGATGACATGGTGGACGGGCACCATGAGCGAGGCATAAGGGACTCCGATTCGGAGGACGAAGAGTACGCGGTCACGGTATGTCCGTCAGTTATTTTGTATTCTTGCGCCTCTGAAATTGGAGTCAAGTCTGTGGAACATTGCGTTTAAATGCAACTCTGATTGGGTTAGCAGAAGTTAGGACATTTTATTCCACCGGCTACCAGCAGTAGAAGTGTATTGAATGTTGCGGATATGATTCGGTTTCAGTTACGCATCACTCATGCTACTTGTCGTATGCTAGATACTAACACGGAGCAGATGTGGATCAGTTATATGACCATATGGATGACTTGATTGGTGGTATTGATTTTTCATTCTCTTATTTAGAGGGGGATAAGCAAAACGACAACAATCTCACGCTTTGCCTGATACGATTATGTCTTGTTTAGAGGGTTGTCTGGATCTATAACTCGCTCCCTTCCAAGTTGCACAATGTCCTTTGTCGTCTACCGTTCCTTGTTGTACTCTATTTGTTATCTACGCAGATATCTGTTGCAAGATTTGGTCATGTTTCCAGTGATATCTACTTGGCGTGTGATGTGAAATGCTTCCATTGTTTAGTCTATTCCGTCATCCATTTCTAAACCACCATGGATTGATTTCAGATACAGACATATGATAAACAAAACATTATTTCTCTTACTCGGTTGTTAAGCTTATAGACCAATCTTGAACTTTACCAATAAGAGTTTCCATAAATGTGATTTCGTTTCTGTTGTTTCTAACCTGGTGTTCTTTTATTTACATACCAAAGCTGCAATGGTCTAAACGGTTGTTCTTCCTTCTCTATTTAGAATGACAAGATCCCAGATACTTCTGCAGCCGATGCAAGAAAAGGAAAAGATATTCAAGGAATACCATGGGATAGGCTAAATATCACTCGTGACAAATACAGGAAGACCAGATTAGAGCAGTACAAAAACTATGAGAACATTACTAATTCTGGAGAAGCTGCAGCCAAGGTGTGTCTTGTAGAAAGTTCAAAAGCTTATGCAGGGTTTTCTGTCTAGAGATTTTTAACGGCTGATGCATGTCTTCAAACAGGATTGCAAGCCAACTGAGAAAGGTGGAATGTATTATGAATTCAGACAAAATACTAGATCAGTAAAATCAACTATCCTACATTTTCAGGTGGGCCCCCCCTCTCTTCCAACCCCCCCTTCTCGAACCACTGAATACTCACCAGATCCATGCAGCTGTTATTGTATCTTTTTGGTGGACATTAGTTTCTAGATTCTGAAGGACAAGCCTGGCATAGTGGCGAAGTACTCCCCACTTGTGCCAAGAGGTCCTGGGTTCGACTTAGCCTCTCTGCATTGCACTTTGCAGGGGTAAGGCTTGACTCGTATAATCCTTCCCCAGACCCCACCTGGTGTGTCAGCTTCTAGCACTGGGTCTGCCTTTTATAAGTTTCTAGATTCTACATGATAAGATTATGTTGTACTGTTCACTAATGAAAATCAGTTTCAGATGTACTAAGTCACTCTATTAGCCAAAATCCATTTTGATTTTTTTTCATAATCTTTGATGTACCATTTACTTGGATATATTGAAATCAAAGAATAATCCAGGTGCAAAGTTCTTAAGCGCATCTCCATATTCGATTGTTATTTTAATCCATTATGTCATGTTTGATTGCATACTCTTAACTTCTAGTTTGAAGAATTTTGCATCAGTGCTTTTAGCTGCATTATTTTCTTGAAGTTGTTATAATTAAATGCTTTAAATCATGAAAATCGCATACATGAGAAATGCATCATTATGTTAATTAGAGTGGAAGGTGGTCTTGAAGGACCTGAACATAAGGACTGAGGCTGGTTCATGTATCTTTGGAACCTTTTTAGCATAGGGGGTTCAACTTGTTCAAGGATCTTTCAAGTTCTGATTATGATTCTCTGTATATAATCTATTTTCACTATGTAAACTGAGCAGTTGCTGTGGTTGGTCTAAACCATTTTCATTTGGTGTCAGATTCTTAATTGACGTTCCTCCTATTTCTTGTACTATTTTGATCTGCGACTGTCCAGAGCATGAAACGATTGACATGAATTGTTCCTGCAGCTGAGAAATTTAATATGGGCTACGTCCAAGCATGACGTCTACCTAATGTCACATTACTCAGTACTTCACTGGTCAGCATTGACTGGCGTGGATACTGAACTTATGAATGTCCAAGGTCATGTGGCACCAAGTAAGGTATGGTACACGATTGTAGTCTATCATTTGTCTCATTTTTTCAGTTTATCTTGCTATTCTTCTTCAATGTTTATGGATCTATCTCTTATTACAGAAGCACCCTGGAAGTCTATTAGAGGGTTTTTCTCAGACTCAAGTTAGTACCTTGGCGGTCAAGGACAATTTGCTGGTAGCTGGCGGATTTCAAGGAGAGCTGATATGCAAGGTAGGTTGCCCAAATTGTCTCATTTTCATTTGAACCACATCCACGTGCTAGCTTTTGGCACGGTAATCGACAAGTTTCCATTCTCTGTGTTGTCTGCATACGTTGATATCATTCTTTTACTGCATTCTCACCTAGCCCCTGCCTCCTTGTGCACCGTTGATTATGTATGTACTATCTTTTGACACGGTGATTAACAAGTACGGAAGTACCCATTTTTTCTTATCTCTTTGTGCATAAGTATTATTCTTTTACTGCATCCTCATCTAGCCCCCGCCTCGTAGTGCGCCATAGATATTAACCACTGGACTTTCATTTATGGGGCCGAGAATTTATGGTGAGATGTATGTGGTGGACCAGTATAATCACTGATTACTTGGGCCTGCACCCCCAGAAGAGTCTAATATAGGCGTAGAAGAGTATAATATTGGTGGATTAAAAGTACTTTGGACTGTACCCTCAGAAGAGTAGAATCAATAAAATGATGACAATCTTTGGTGTTCAGTAAGCTCTTTGCAAAATAATAGTTCCTTTTCTCGTTCTGATTTTTCTTGCTAAAAGTAACTGATGACTACAATATCATTTGTTTTTCTTGTTAAGATTTTTATGTGATGAATGTTTTCGTGCATGTGCTCAGATGCTCAATCTCTTAATGAGCTCAGTATTGAACTAATGTTGAGTTTATTACATTTTTGCTGATGTGGAATGCAGCACCTTGATCAAGAAGGAATAAGCTTTTGCTGTCGAACAACGTATGATGATAATGCTATCACTAATGCAGTTGAGATATTCAATACTTCTAGGTAATGTTATGTTCCCGTTAATAAAGTTGCGACCTCGTTGAGTGTATGTTCATGCCAGTTCTGGTGTTTGCTCCCAGTGGTGCTGTTCATTTCATGGCATCGAATAATGACTCTGGTGTAAGAGACTATGACATGGAGAGATTCCAGCTATGCAAGCACTTTCAGTTTGATTGGCCAGTGAATGTAAGTTCCCCTGGTTATTGTGTTACTTCTTTCCTTGTGGTGGAAATCTGTACAACACCGTTTCCTTTTTCTTTTTGGTACGTATGGTTATGATCTTGTGCCATTGTTTCTCTCGATATGCTTGATTGTGCCATTGTTGCTGATAGAAAACTTAGTAAAAATATGATAGGATCTTTTCTATGTAAAGAGAAAAACATGAGTGTCTAAACTGATATTTCCTCGGTTAAATTTTTTTTTTTTGTTGCCACATCTGACAACAGTATGGATTTACTGTACGTCTTCTGGATCTAGGTGGTAATGAGGACTGAGAAAGTCAGCAGTGATGTATGGTGTTAGAGCACCTCCATATGGCTAGCCATCTAAAAAGATCCCCCTCTATATCTCTTCTATCTACAGCAGAATAGACAAGTTTCAGTGTTTCACCCTCCATATTCTGTATCATATATTATATATTTTAATAATGTTTTGTAACTAACTATATTTGTAACAGCAACATTTCTAACGAATATATTTATAATGGCGAGATACCCAAAAAGCTATATTTTTCAACTATATTCGGTGCATGTTTCAATCAGTGCATATTTTTGTTCATCGTTCTTGTTGATTCTCGTGTCGTATTCCTTTTTCTCCCGAAGTTAAGGGGCTATTTTGCTGAGTTCCTTAGAGAGAGTTGTCTGGCGCCCCTAGGCATTCTCTACCTACCCACCTGTGTCGGTTTCGGGTATGTCTACTAGGTTTAGAAAGGCACAGCAAATTATATTCTTGGACCCGAACAACCAATATATCAACATCGGTAGTTTTTGGAAGCAAATTTACTCTAATGAATATTAAATAGGAAAGGAGCAACTTGATATTGTCACTCTACTATAGAACAAGCACCGTTGATGAATCGATCACATTAAATCGAGACAAGCAAAATATGAGGCTGAGCCCATCAGCCCACACGTACATGTAGACAGTTCATGAATGCATATCTCTCGCATGGTTTTAAAGGCGGAGGGGCGTCGGGGCGTCCAGGGGGAGCGCCTAGACGCTTAGGCGACGCCTAGGCGGGCGCCTTGTACGGAAAGGCGCCAAAGGCGGTCGAATTCTTGGGGCGGAGGGGGAGCGCCTGGACGCCTAGGCGTCGCCTAGGCGACGCCTTTAAAACCATGATCTCTCGCCTCTCACAACGCCCCCAATGCCCATTGCTCTGTCCTCTGCTCTGTGCAACGAAAGCGCAGTGGTTGCTGCCCATCGACATAGGTGATTATGTCACTGCACTTCTGTATGTGTACCCCACCCGAGACGCATTCCCACTGCCACCTCCACTCCCATTTTGGCACCCGTCATCATCCACTGCAATCAACAGCGAGCAGCCTCCCTTCGGCCGCTTCTCGTCCACATCTGAGCACATACTCATCCACCAACTCCTGTCCACCTTGCTCCTAATCAGAACATTCTGTCGGATGCTACCCTCCCACCCAGCCAACATCTGAGCACCTATACTAGGAGGGAGATGATGATGTAGCGGGTATCAAGTTTCCTGCACCAACCAGTATAACCAAAAGTCTGAAGTACAAACTGGTGGAGAAGGTTGGGCAATCCACATACTTCAACACTCCCTCTCGCGCATGGCTCGGTAAGGCCTAAACTTTGACAGAAATAGAAGCATTTTTCTTTCTAATTTGCGAAAGCTGAGATTTGAACCCAAGACCTTTGCTCTGATACAATATTAAGATTCATGCACCAACCAATAGAACCAAAAGTCCAAACAGATGGAGAAGGTTCGGCAATCCACATATACTCCAACAGGGGGATCCTACCTTCGTGGAGGGCTGTAGGGAGGCGAGCCGTCAACCGTACTAGCTGGATTGGAGCATCTAGATGTGATGGTTGAGCTCTGAGCGGGGACAGGGGGCCTCTCAGCAGATGCCAAATGTGGCGTTTGTCCAGGCCGGGATGGGTGGCGTCCAAAGATGGCGGGTAGGATGGTGTTGCTGCTGAAGGAAAGTTTTCCCACTTTTGCTACTTTCTTGCGCATACGGTGCACGATAGAGCGGTTGCTGGAGATGCTCTTGCATTTGCGGCAATCGGCACCCTTACAAGATTTATCTTGCACATGCCAACCACAGGAACTTTTCTTTTCCTTTTTTGAGCAGCTTCATTTCCACATGGTATTGATAGTAAATGAGGCAGAACACCAGTATGAACTTGTTATACAATGGAATGCTAAGTTTTCTTTCTTTACTCTTGCCTTACGCTGTTATTCTGTTGATGCAGCATACATCACTGAGTCCTGATGGAAAGCTTGTTGTTATCGTGGGGGATGACCCTAATTGTTTACTTATTGATGCCAATTCGGGAAAGGTATACCAGCGTACGCAAGGCCAGACATAAAACATCAGATGTTAACCAAACTCTGATTAATATTTCGCGTTGAAGTGCTCATATGCTCTGTGAATTTAAGTGGGTACACTATTTTTTTACTGTGGATGCAGACACTTCATTCCATGAAAGGCCATCATGACTTCTCATTTGCATCAGCCTGGAGCCCTGATGGTCTGACATTTGCTACTGGAAACCAAGACAAGACATGCCGGATTTGGGACGCGAGGAACCTATCAAAAGCGGTCCATGTATTGAAGGGCAACCTCGGAGCCATTAGATCAATCCGCTTTACTTCAGACGGGCAGTTCCTGTCGATGGCAGAACCAGCAGACTTTGTCCACATCTTCGACGTGAAGAGCGATTACAGCAAAAGACAAGAGCTGGACTTCTTTGGCGAGATATCTGGGATGTGTTTCAGCCCAGACACAGACGCCCTTTTTGTCGGCGTGTGGGATAGAACATATGGTAGCCTCCTCCAGTTCCGCCGTCTGTATAACAACTCGTATCTTGACTCGATGATTTGAGGTGAAAGCGGAGCAAGATGTCGGACCTGCTCTCAGCTGCACTGAATCTTGCAGCGTAAATTAGGTATCCTCCAAATCGGATCTTCAAGTTGACCCAACAATTCAATTAATAAATGTCAGTCTCCTGTTGTATGTGTATATAAAGAAAAATGTACAGATGCACCTATAGCCTGTGCCGGGGTAGAGCGCATCTCATATAAATGTTGTTAGATTCAAGACTTCCAGTTAGTTGTAAGGCCTTCTTGGCGGAGTGACGTGTCGAATCGTTCTGATCAATGGTGCTGTAACTTTTGAGCTCACATCCTCTTTGACTGCGTAACGATCTATTTTTTGTCCTTGTCAGGATGTTCTGCTTTTCTTTGCTGTGATGGTGCAGTGCCAGTGGTGTAAAACATTGGCCCAAGACGTAAGGGAAGTTACACCAGCAAAATGACCTTTACCCTGTCTATATTCACTCTCCAAATAGCTTCATCGAGAAGGCAGCCTATACATAAAGAGCCATGGCCTTTGGCCCCGAGCAGTGATCGTCTAGTTATCCACCTTAGCTCTTCCTCTGAAAAAAAAGCTACTCCTACCTTGGTGTAGATTCCCTTGCACTCACTGAAGCACGGCGGCGGCAATGGAACCTGGGAGGAGTGCGTGGTCGACCAAGCGTATCGAGAAGGAACTGTCCGCGCTCTGGATCGAGCCGCCGGCGTTCTGCCGTCCCGGCGGGTCGCCCGTGACGGACCCGTACCACTTCGAGGTGGTCATCGACGGCCCCGCCGGCACCCCCTACGCTGGCGGCACGTTCCTGCTCGACGTCGTGCTCCCCATGGAGTACCCAATCAAGCCCCCCAAGATCACCTTCAAGTCCAAGGTATGTACAGCGATTCGACGTCGCTGCTGCTTCTCATTCTTCCAAAAAAGGCAAGGATCGATCGATCGGTTGATCTGTGTTTCATTACCTCTCATCGTGTTTTCTTCTTCTTTTTCGTGCCTGGCTGCAGGTGTACCACCCGAACATCGACACGGAGGGGGAGATCTTCCTGGACATCTTGAAGGGCAACTCGAGCCCAGCGCTGACGATCAGCAAGGTCCTCCTCTCCATCGTCTCCGTCCTCTACGACCCCTTGCTCGACCTCCCCGTCCGCCGCCGCGTCGCGCGTGAGTACATGTACATCCACCGGAGAGCTCTCTTCGAGGAGACGGCCAGGGTGTGGACTCGAAGATACGCATCGGCGCCCGTCGTTTCCTTCTATCCGGCTGGGAAGGGAGGCGGCTCTGGCCTCTCCGGCGCCGCCCGTCGTTTCCTTTCGTGCAAGTGCTTCTGATCCTGAATGGTGATCGCTACTCCTGTTTTCGTCATCCATCTAAAAAACTTGAAAACCTGCCTACACGCTGTTCGAAGTTTAAACATTTTTCAAAATGTATCCAGTATTGATGGATGTCGTCGCCAAGAACTCAAATATCAAAACACATAAAAAATCGGTCACTCGGTTCAAAAGATATGACCGACAATTTTGAAAATAAAATTAAAAACGATGGGTGGGTGGAAAAGTATGGGCAAGAATCTAAGACATAAGAATGGGACGAGAGTAGTTATTGCTGTAGACACAACATGTGGGTGGGCCTCATAGGACGAGATGAGTTATTGACGTAGACACAACAAGGTGAGTGGACCTCATATGTAAGAAAAATGCCAATACTACTCCCTCCGTCACAGTTTATGGGGACACACGCAATTTAAGAAAAAAGTTGATCGTTAAACTTGGTCAAGAAAATAAAAATTATATGTCACACAAATTATATCATTGGATTTGTATTTAAAAGAAGATTTTAATGATATAAAATTTTAATTTTTTCGATTAAATTAATGGTCAAAGTATGTTTTTAAACTACGCGTATGTCCCATAAACTATGACGGAGTGAGTACACATAACAAGATGGGGCCATAGAAATGTAAAAAACCATGATGCAGGACGGAACGAGACTTGGT
This sequence comes from Poa pratensis, assembly GCA_947311845.1. Taxonomy (NCBI): domain Eukaryota; kingdom Viridiplantae; phylum Streptophyta; class Magnoliopsida; order Poales; family Poaceae; genus Poa; species Poa pratensis. The sequence continues at coordinate 169,053,889 of CAMZMU010000052.1, forward strand.
AGAGCCAATGCAACGTGGAATTTCGTTTCAATCATCATTTGTCGGGACTTTTCGGAGTAAGTGATTTGGCTTGGACATGACATTTAGTTCATGTTGCTATTCCTACATCCTCTAGATCACAACTTTTGTTGTCAGTGGATGCTTGACCGGTAAGAGCCGGTTCGCTGAAAACGCACTGGTTATGATAGTACTCTGTTTTATCAGTTTTAGTTCTTGGTCTAAGGAACTTGAAACCCCCCGGTTATACCTGGGCGAGCATATACAATTTGTTAGACTAATCTATATAAACTATATTGCAATATTTTATTCAAACTTGATAGACTTTTTACAAAATTCGATGAAAAAATAAACTAATCTAAACCCTAGTTAGCCGATACAGTAGTGGTTGTCCCAGAACATGGTGTATAGAGAGCCTAGGTACTCCTTCGTCTTCATCTCGGCCTCTCCGATGTCGTCCCCGCAGTGGGCACCGTCGTCACCCCCGTCATCGGCACTGTTGTTGCCTCTGTCATTGTAGTCGTCTTCGCGAAATCGTAACCATGCCATGCTCGGCTGCGAACCACACCTTCGTCCATTCATCGGTGGCCGGCTGGATAGTCGCGAAGGACTGCCACGTGGCCTCGCAAGCTGGAGCTGAAAACAACCCACTTCTCCTTCTTGGGTGGATGATGGAGAGCCGACCCCGTGGCAGTGAAGTTGGCTCCTCCTTGATCTTGGCCGAAGGGGCACCTCCCTCTTAACCTTACCAGTGAGAGCGGGCCCACGTGAGGACGACACAATCTCCTCCTTCTCCGGGATGAGCAGTCCCGACGTCGGCGGAGCGCGGGACGACGGGGATCTTGACTTGGATCCGCGCGATGACGAGGGTGACGTCGACATCCAGGACATCTGCGGCTTGCGCAGAACCTAGCAGTGATCGTCGATCAGGACGTTGATATGTGCATTTTATATCATCATTTATGCAACCTTTAGTAGCATATTAGAATGTTATTTGCACTGTTATATCATTGTTTTTACATGTTTTAGATGATTTAGGGGACTTTCATACAAAGTCCCTATTTTTGGTATTTAATTTCTGGGAGGCAGAAAACCCCTTTTCTTGTTTTTATTGTTTCAGGAGTTTCAGGAACCCAAATAATAAAAGGAAAAATACCACGGAGGTTTTTCATCGGAAGGAAGGCAATGGAAAGAAGACCGAAGAGAGGAGAGCCACGAGGGCCAAAAGAGGGGGGCCCACGCGGCCCATGTACCTGGCCGCGTGGGGCCCACCAAAATTGGCCTCGAGCACCTCCTCGCCTAGGGCTTTTTAGCAACGCCTTCGTCTCGCCCGAAAACCTACGCCCTAATTTTTCTAGTCCATCCGAGGTCGCGGCGGCGGCGAAACTCCTGATTCCCTCCGAGGGGGATCAGATCCTGCTGCTCCGGAGCTCCGGAGAGGGGGAAATCGTCGTCATCGTCATCACCTCTCCTCCTTGGCGTGGGAGGAGGCCTCTACATCATCACCACCATCAAGACCAGCACCATCTCCATCATCATCACCGTGATCCACTCCGTTCCCCTCGTAGTTTGAGAGTTGCTATATCCTAGATACTTGTCTTGTGCTACTATTCATATTTGTGATTGAGTACTTGTCATTATTTGTGGGTGGAGTTATATTTTCAGATTGTGTTGTACCACTTATGCCACTGAATATCATCATGTTTGCACGTTGTGAGTAGTTCCCGTATGTTCGAGGGCATAGGATGAATTGGCAATGATTTATATATAACATGTGTTGGTATTTTGTCAAGAGTTTATCTTTTATGTGATTCTATGATGGTGTTGTGCGAACGTCGACTGCACAACACTTCACCTATATGGGCTCATAGGAGAACATCGTAGTATAATGAATTGAGCGAGACTTGGGAGGACATGTAAACCTGAGACCGAGTCATGAAGTTATATTATGAGGGTATTAGTATCGGGGACCTTAGAGTGTAATGCTATGGTGGGACATTATGTCTTAATAATTATTGTGCAGTCATTTACTTGGCCACATGATCCATCATAAGGGGCTGTAGTCTATTTACTTAGCTATACCGAATTATGGCTCCGTCCAAAGAAGATTAAAACTTGACAAGATATTCAACATGTTGTTTAATAAATCTCTATGCCTAGCGATATTCCATGCCGCCCTCGGAAACGTTTTCCACATATAAGTTACACATCACTTGAGTTTGTCCTCTTTCCACAGAAGAAGATTGGGCTTTCTCTCTTTGAGAGTTTTCACTTGCTATTGTTATTTGCAGCATTGGAATTATACAACCGAAAATACCAAAAACACTTGCATCATTTATTGTTTTATTTATCAAATCTTGCTAACCAATACCTTCTGCTCCTCTTGGGTTCGACAACCTTTTCTAATCGAAAGGTACTACAATTGATCTCTGCACTTGGGAGTCATCAGACGTTAAGTTAGGCATTTTCTTCAAGAATGACGCTAGCTAGAGGATGGTGGACTGATTCAGAAATGACCTTAATTAAGGTTTGCTGCTTCGACCGGCGTAGTTACGTAGTTACTTTTTCTGGTAAGACTTCAAGCTAGTTGTAACTTGTATGGCCTTCTTGGCTCGATCAGAGTGATGTGTCGAACGTTCCGATCAACGGTGCTAGCTGTGACTTTTGCGTTAACATCCTCTTCGAATGCGTAATGACCTGTCCAAACAAGATCTATTTTGTTTCCTTATCAGAATGTTTCCACTTTTCTTTGTTTGCTATGATGTTGATGGCGCAGTGCCAGTGGTGGAAAAAAATGGGACCGAAACGTAATCGAAGTGACACCAGCAAAATGACCTTTACCCTATCTATCTCCAAGTAGCTTCCTCAAGAAGGAAGCCATCTTTATATATAGCACCGAAGCCTTTGGCCCAGAGCCGTGAGCGTCTAGGTCATTATCTTTGTGTAGATTCCATTGCAGTGAAGCACAAAGGCGACAAATGGAAGCTGGAAGGAGTTAAGACTTAGGAGTGTGTTGTCGGTCAAGCGGATCCTGAAGGAGGGTTTACATTGGTATTGGAGAGGATACAGAAGGATAGAGAGGTTTAGGAGGACAACATTCCGTTTACATATTACAATAACGATGTCGTAGATCGGCACGACACATCATCCTTTCCTTTATCTATTTTTTTTCTGGACTTAAGGAGCCCATGCTCCCAATTTTCATTATCAAATGAACACTTATACAAAAGTTATAAGTAGTTTTTCTGCCCCGAGCGCTACCCGCCGAACGGACAACCTACATCCTGCGGTATGTGCACAAACTGCACATTCAGCAGTTAACCAACACAAACTCTAAAACTTCCAGAAGTTTTAAACTCTAGACTACACTCAAAGCAGCAACAGAATCCAACTAAAACGAAAGCATTACAAGTAACAAGCCTTCTTCAAACACTGGGCAAAACCACGGGCACTTTCTTAGATGCGGAGCACCAACGGCTCCCATCTCCGCCTCCTATGGGAAGAACTTCACCGCCACCAGAGTTAGCATTCTTGCTCCTCTATGTTGGAGGTTTTGAAACACTTACTTTCTGCAAATCAGCCTAATATGAAGGAAGTGGATACACTCCATCGAAACAGGCACCATTTCTGGTCTTTCAGATGGCCCATATCAATGCAGCAATCCCTGTTGACAGCATGCTCTTATCTTTTGTGCAGAAAATTTCCAGCCAAACTGGTAAAGAATAAAAAATACGCGGTACTGAAGGTAAATTAACAACACAACTTACTACACTCCAAGCATACCTCGCTAAAGGACATTCAAAGAATAAATTGTCAATAGTCTCTACATTGCTACGATTATACATTTTTCACTCCCCTTCCAACCTCTATGAAGGAGAACACTCTTGGTAAGAATACTTTTCTTAACTCAAGCGACAAAAAGATCTTGATTTTTTAAGGACTCTTAACAAACCAATCTTGTTTGTATGGCACTTAACCTGAGTTTATCTCTCTCTCACCTACACGACGCCAACTGTAGTCGTCCACCTCAGCACTGCCTTTTAGTGATGACACTAGCAGTCAGGGCCGGTCCCGAGATTTTAGGGGCCCGGGGCGAAACTAAAACTTGTGCCCCCTAATTTAGACATCGTAATAATAATGAATATACGTGTAAAACAAATGTTGATAATATATTGCAAATGCGTCTATAAGAAGGAGCATATAAAATAATTTATACATATTACCTTAAAAGTTTCTTCTAACATTTCTTGATGCAAAGTCACTTGTATAGGGTCGATGTCAATGCCATCCAATAATTACTTCTCGATGCATAATGTTGATGTCGCTATTTTCCTCTTGCTGCTCCGATTCAAAATTCTCTTTTTGCTCTTCCTCCACGACAACTATCGCCAACTCATCATTTGGGATAGGCGAAGCACCAGTATTACTCTACTTGTGAATATCTCCTTTCTTTGATTCTATCAACTCGGCAACACGCTTTGCTTTTTCCGTTTAGCGGCACTAGATTCATATGTTCTGTACGACATGGCAATGCACAAGCACAACGCTGGAAAAAATACATCAAATGTTAAAATCAAATTATAACGAGACGGAGTATTGTACTATTTATTAGGGAATCAGAAATTCAGAACATACTACTGTACCTCAAATGGTCGACTAGGCTTTGTGCACGCAAGTAAAGACTGAAAACAAAAAATAAAAGACCAAAATCAATGTGGCGTTCTTGCAATCGGGGGCCCGGAAGTTGAAATCTGCGAGGAATAACTGGTTTCTTCCTGCCTGCGATGAGAGAATCAAAGAGACAGAGAGCGATGAGGGAGATCGAGAGAAAGACGGACTGAGCGCCGAGCGACGTATGGATTAGTATTCAGTAGTTTAGTAATCAGTACCTCACGTCGACGATGTTGTCGAGGGAGAGGGTGGGGTCGCTGGCGGTGTTTTTGTTGCAGGTTCGCATCCTCTCCGGCGGCGGTGCTCGGTGGAGTGCCGTGGCGGCAAGCCTGCTTCTCTGGCGGCGGCGGATCGTTGGATCCGCGCCGTGCGTCGATCTCCCGCCAGATCCAGCGCTGCGGTCTTCGTGCTGGCGGTGGATCCGATGGAGAAGGTGCGAGGTGGCTGCGGTGTGGGGTAGCGGCGTGCAGGCGGTGGATCTGGCCACCTCCGGTGGAGGTGGGGCGGTGCTGGCCCCAGATCCGGCGCGGGTGGAGCTCGGGGTCCGTGGCCCCGGCCGACGAGCGTTCATCGACAATGGATCCAGCTCTGCGGAGCTGGTGCTTGTAGCGGCTCTCAGACGCCTCCGGGCTAGAAGCTCATCCGCTCCAGGGTGCAGGTCTCCGGGCTGCGGCGTTCTTCCTCGCCTCTGGTGGTGGAGTTCGTGCTGGCTGGGGTTCCTCGTTGCGGTCGACGGCTTGCCACGGCAGTGTTGCCTCTGTATTCTCCTTCTTTTTCCTCGTGTATTTGGCCTTGTACTTGTTCTCTTCGTATGAATACTAGTATGGAAAATGCAAAAAAAAAAAGAGGGAGCCAGCGACAGCGACATAGCTTGGACGGACAGAGCGCCGAGAGACGAGAGCGAGGCAGCGAGCGCCGATGGCCTGGACGGTGGGCGGCGATCGCAACTGACGCTGATTGGAATTTGGATCGATTGATCGGCGGAAGCAGCGAGCTAATTCCTCTCGTGCATTCGTGCGACGCCTTGCCTCCCTGACCACGCAGCACATAGACAGTCCATTAGCCCATTACAATCCTTTTTTCTTCTTCTGCTGGGCTGTAAATATACATACATAGGTATACAGTATACCTGAGCGGGGGCCCCTGGATTTGGGGGGCCCGGGCCGGCCGCACACCCTGACCCCCACAGGGCCGTCCCTGCTAGCAGTGCTCCTCTCAGTCAATGATACGTTCAGGGGCGGACCCAAGTGCAGCTGTGTGGGGGCCTATGCCTCCACTCAATTTTTTGATTTCCTATGATATTTCTTCATATTTTAAAGAAATTTCTTTAGATTTTGTACATTTATACAAAGAATGCCCCCAGTCAATTGATTTGCCCCCACTCTTAATTTTGTCTAGGTCCGCCCCTGGATACGTTGCCATGTGTCAGTCAGGTTCTGACATCAGTATCAGTATATAAAGCACCGTGGCCTTTGGCCCCGAGCAGTGAGCGTCTAGCTAGCTACCTTAGCACTGAAGCACGGCGGCGGCAATGGAAGCTGGGAGGAGTGCGTGGTCGACCAAGCGGATCCAGAAGGAACTGTCCGCGCTGTGGGTCGACCCGCCGGCTTTCTGCCGTCCCGGCGGGTCGCCCGTGACGGACCCGTACCACTTCGAGGTGGTCATCGACGGCCCCGCCGGCAGCCCGTACGCCGGCGGCACGTTCCGCCTCGACGTCGTGCTCCCCAAGGACTACCCGTTCAAGCCCCCAAAGCTCACCTTCAAAACGAAGGTACGTATCAACAATGAATCGATCGATCGAGCTTCACTTCATTTGCCTCCGCTTCTTTTTGCAAAAAGAGATCAAGCAATCCATTGAAGGATGGACGGATCGGCGACTGATTACTTCTCACTTACCAATGATTCGATCGAGCTTCGTTTGCCTCTGCTTCTTCTGATGGATCGAATGATCGGCGCCTGATTGATTACTTCTCACTGTGTTACATTTCTTCTTCTTCTTCGTGCCTGGCTGCAGGTGTACCATCCGATCATCGACACGGAGGGAATAGTCTTCCTCGACATCTTCAACAAGGGAAAGTGGAGCCCGGCGCTGACGGTAAGCACGTCGCTCCTCGCCGTCGTCTCGGTCCTTAACGATCCCGTGCTCGACCTTCCCATCCTCCGCGGCGTTGCCCGGGAGTACACGCACCAGCGGGCTCTGTTCGAGGAGAAGGCCAGGCGTTGGACTCGCAAACACGCCTCAGCGCCCGTCATCTCCTTCCATGCAGCTGGGGAGGAAGGCGACTCCATGACCGTGAGCAGCACGCCGCACCGTGAGAGCAGTGGCCGTCGTTCGAGAAGATACATTCTCAAGAAGCTGTGTGCCTTTGCATCATCCAATTGACGGCCGGGTGTGATATATAGTTTTTATAGATTCACAGAAACCAATGCGTGTGATAGTTGACAGTATAAAACACCTGAATCCACCCCGTGTGAGCATACGACCTGACATATCTTGTACTATATGCATGCCGCATTTCTGATCACCTAGAAAAACTATTTCCTCGCAAATTACTGGAAACTCTTTTCGATCTTCTAGTGTGAGAAAGGAGAAGCAAATGAAAAGTAAAATAAATGCCCAGTCATCGCATCAGGTAGGTATTACACGAGGGAGCACAGCTGCCACGCAAAGACAAAAGCCAGTTCTTCCCTGCTACCCTGAAGATGACTGCACTTGCAAATATTCAGATTGCGGCATAGAACATTGCATATGCCCGGCCGGTTCTGCAGGCAGGGACTGGCAGTGGCCGTGTTAATTCTTCAGGCCTGGTTAACTCGTTGTAGCGTCCATTGCGTAGAACGTTGGAAGGGCATGCAGGAACAGCTAGCATGACAGATTTAAACTCAAGTTCTGTCTGCGAAACTGCCCCCTAGTGACTAGGGGCTCATCATCGTGACATCATCTAACTCGACCGATTGTTTCATTGCTTCATCAATCAGTATTTGTTTATGCAAAGATGATGAGTGCACGCAGCCGGCACACACCCGATCTTCTCCTCATGCACGATTTTTGGCTATTGGCTTGACTATCTTGACGGTGTAAGGCTATATGAGTGTTGGAAGTTGCTGTTAACAGCACACTAGTCTCACAGATCCATTACTAAGCAACAAGGATTACAGGCTGTGGATCTCCACGTTCCAGCGCTTACAGGAAGAAGAACATGAGAGGAAGGAGAAGAAGACAGAAGCTAGGAGGCCGAAGCCGTCCGTTCCAAGCCACCTTGTTCGTAACCCCTTCTCTTGTATTTGTAGCTGCCGAGTCGCGTGGCTTCTGAGCAGCCCAGGCCCAACAGTCACGGCCCAAGGTCCATCCCAGGGGAGAGTACGGGAGGTTGCTAACATTCCCCCCTCCTTAATTTTCAGCTTGACCTCAAGCCGATGCCTTGTCAAACCACCAGGATCCCATGGTACTTTCATGACTTCAACGAGGTTGCGGCTGGTGTCGCAGTCGACATAGACCTTCACGGTGTTAAGATAGTAGACGACGCGGACTTGCTCAAGGAAGACGGCAAGGTAGTAGTCGTGGCCGATGAGTATTTTGTCATGGAAGACTAAAGAATTCTCATCATTCTTCATGGTAATATCAAGCTTCTTCAACATAGGCCACAACTTATCCTTCTGATCGTTCATGCAGATCCCAATGATTTGTTTGATTGGCTCATAACAGAACTGAACCAAACATCTCTTACAAGTAGCTGAGCCATTGTTTGTCATCCATTTCCTTGTGGTGGGGACAAAGAAGTTCTCACCCCACAGCCTCTCTATTATCTGTGATTCAGCAACTCCAAACTCAATGTGGCCAGGTGAATCAATCAGGATGATCAAGTATTCCTTCCCATCCCATTTAAAATGGTGATAACCACAGGTGGTAGCATTGCCAACAGGGCCAAATGAACAGGGAACTGCAGCGCTGCTAATGTACTCCTCAGTGTCGTACTTCTTCAGATTAACCCATGTAGCTGACTCAAACTGAGTGTAATGCTCCAACCTGTGGACAGAGAAATATGCCTCCCAAAATAATCCTAGCTGCCATTTTACTAAGGCAATCAATAATTTTTGTAACTGAGAGTAGTAATTCTTGAGCTGGCGAATGATGTCTCTGGATAATTGGAGCAATACAGCAGTAAGACATGTCGTAACAGCAAGACTCCATGTGTACAACCAAGGATATTCCTGGCTCTGCAAGGAAAAACCAGTACCCATACTATAGTAATCTGATGCAGAAAGAACAGTTGCCAGGACCGGCCTCATCTCCATTTCATCTCGTGCCTTCAAACATATCAACAGACCAGAAGTGATAATAAAGTGGAACTGCCCAGATGCCAGCTGCATTATTCTTAGACTGAGGAACCATGCAATTTGCCATTCAAATTGTTCAGCGCCGTAGGAATTAGGGAGAACCACCCAGGCTTGCGAGTACAAAGAGCTCACCATCAAAACTTGCCAACCAATCCCAAACGCTAAGGACCAAGCAATCAACCATTGTAGTAGCTCAAAACCACATGACAGGGAATAGTGAGCTGACCAATACAGAATAACAGCTTGCAAGAAACTAGCAGTCACCAACTCCAGGAAGTCAATTGACCAGGCAATTGTCCACTGAAATTTCTCACAGCCATGCAGAACCTCACCTTGCCAAATTTCAGCTGCCCCATTGGGCCAAGGTTCCAACTGTAGCCCAAACAAGAAACTGCAAGAGGGCTCGCCCTGGACAATAGATATCTTGCTTAAACAGAAAGTAATCCCATATGAAGGATGATACAACCACAACTTCTCAGATTGTAGGTGCACCACGAGCTTGGCAACAAAAGATATCTGACAAGAAGATGGCCCTATAGAGTAAGCACCAGTGAAAACTAGAAGCATGCCAGAGGTTTGTGCTCCATCAAGGAAACTCCACGGAAGCTTATGATTAGCAGAAAGTGGATATTGCAAAATCCCAAAACTGCATCGAACATACATCTGATGTACCAACCTGCCCACCTGCAATTTAGTACTTCCACAAGCAGGAATACACAAGGCATGCATCTCACTAGTACATAGATCAATTGTTGCGATTTCCCATTGGACACCATCAGGACCATAATAAATAGCATCTTCAGGAATGAGTATGACACAACTAGAGTATTGTCCCATTTGTCCACTGGACTGCACATTTTGAAGATTTGTTACTGGAGAAATTGCAATTCGAACAATATGATCTGGGTGTACCTTGAGCCTGTGAAAGAACATGTGGCATCCAATACCCAAAATATTGGTTGTCGCTCCACTTGCGTCAGGATGAAGTGTTAGTACTTGACTAATTTTGAATTCAAACAGTGTTGATGAATGCTCCAAACAACTGCAATTGCCGAAATGATCAACAGTGTGAACGATGCACTGTCTATTTGCTCTCTTGTAAGCAGACGTATGCTGTTCTAACTCCAAAATAACCATTGTTGTTGCATGCCCCTGTAACTGTTCCTGGACTGCACCCATGCCTCTGATAATTTCCCCGTAGGAATGCAGAGTGCATTCAAACGAAGGCCAAGGCCTTGGCCTGGGCACTTGCCCCTTGTGTTCTATCCACATTTGCAAAGATCGTGGGCAGCGTTGCCACTTGACTTCATCGTTAGGCAGCTTGTGCGCGGCAATGCCCTCGGCACTGGCACCAAATTTGGAGCTGAACTGGCTGTTGACGAGGATCAAGCTAGAGCCTGGGGCTGTGCCCGATACAAACATATGCAGTAGGGCGGCTGTGCCAGTGTCGACGCGATCTGTCGAACACATGGCGGGCGCCGGTGCTCCGAGCTCAAGGGCATGTAATAGCTCACGTGGTAAGATTGGCAAGTCCTTTGTACGCATGTGTAAGGAAGTCTTCATAATCGCCGAACTCAGACATACCTCCACTGGGTCATCGCCCTCAGCGATGTGGGCAGGGACCAAAGTCGAGCCTGGGATAGGCGTCGAAATGGCAACGTTGACGTCGTCTGTGCCCGTGTCGCTGACGATACAAGCAACCAGTTCGGGGACGATGGCGACGCTGCCCGTTGGTGTAGTTGATGTTGCGGCGCAGACGAGCGTAGACACCTCTGAGGCGGCGGCGCGGCCTGGGCAATTCGTCGAACAGGTTGTGGGCGGGCGAGCGGCGAGGTTTCCAGCGCACACAGACACAGTACAAGCAGTGAGGACGGAGGGTGGCGCGGTAGAAGTCGACGCCGCCGTGCCCGGCATCGACATGGAGAGGTCCGGCTTGAGCTGTGCAGATGCAGCCCTCGCGGGAGCTGTCCTCGCTGGTGCTGGTGCTGCGGTCGATGCTAGCGCGTCGGCTTGACGCTGCGCCGCCTTCTCCTCCGATGCTACCGCCGCCGCTGATGAAGGCGACGGCACTGCTGCAAGGGCGGCGCGCTTCGCGTTGAACTCAGCATGACGCCTTGCCATCTTCTCCGCCCACACAGGGTCACGCCTCGGCATGTCTTCCGCGAGCTGGAGACGACGCCGTAGCTTCTCGTTTCGCCAAAACGCATCCTGGACCAACCGCACACACTCTGCATCCGCCATAATGAACAAATCGGAGAAAAAATTCCGATGGTGGTGGGGAATTTGTGGCCCAGATTGAGATGGGTGGGGAAAAATTTGGTGGAGAAAAATGGAGGATCTATGGCTCTGAATACCAAATGTTAACAGCACACTAGTCTCACAGATCCATTACTAAGCAACAAGGATTACAGGTTGTGGATCTCCACGTTCCAGCGCTTACAGGAAGAAGAACATGAGAGGAAGGAGAAGAAGACAGAAGCTAGGAGGCCGAAGCCGTCCGTTCCAAGCCACCTTGTTCGTAACCCCTTCTCTTGTATTTGTAGCTGCCGAGTCGCGTGGCTTCTGAGCAGCCCAGGCCCAACAGTCACGGCCCAAGGTCCATCCCAGGGGAGAGTACGGGAGGTTGCTAGCAGTTGCTGCCATCTGCATGCTTTGAGAAAATGCACGTGCTGCTGTTGATTTGCCTAGTTTCAGATTCACTTCAAGAATTGTGGTTCATCAGTTCACCCATCTAGGCAACAAGCTTGGTGGTGACTTGTGACGCTGACAGTGAGTTATTTTCTGCAAACAATTGTGCTAGCTAGAAGATGGTGGACTGATTCGGAGACCACCGTCAAGTTTGTTGCTAGGCAGCGTACTTACGTGTTACTTTTTCTGGTAATAGTTTGCGGAGGAAAGTTTTGTTGTTAGTTATGGCCCATGACGTTAATTGTCGCATGCGGCATTAGGGCGAAGTCGTGCAGGTCTCCCGTCTCCATAAATGCTCTCTTCTTTAGCAAGGTCACTGGTTCCCCAGTTTGGAACGATGGGGTTTTAGGAATTCCTTTGTTCTGATGCAAGATCACATACTTAGCTTTGAGATGTCATGTGTAGCACCACTCACAGGGGATGTTCAAATGTGCAGTGGAGGTTAGTCTTGAGTCTTGTACTTTGCAATCCTTTTTTTTTCGACGCGAAATACTTTACAATCCTTTATTATTGTGTTTAGCTCAAATTTGAGAAAGGATCCGTTACATACAGCAACCTTAAGAAACGTGGTCAGCAGGTAAGCCAGACATAAGTAAATGGTGAGTACTGGCTAGACTGTCTAGTCATTGTCACTGGCTTACAAACTATAGTGACTACTTGTAACATGTCAGCCACGAGAAGCTAGCAAAAGATGAATAGCACATACAAACGGTTTATAATTGTATATTATTCCTATTGTTTCTTTCTGTTTTCTTACTAGTTCTCCCTTCGGACAGACCAAGAAACACTAGTAGAAACAAGCCCATCAATCCCGGGTCCAGAGGGCCTTTGGTCCCAGTTTTACAACCGGGATTAAAGGGTCGGGACTAGACTAGAGGGGTTGTGGGCTTTCATCCTGGGTGTCCACGACCCGGGATTGATGGGCCTCCATGTGGGTGGAGCTCAGCGCGCAGGGCGGCATGCTTTGGTCCCAGTTGGTAATACCAACCGGGACCAAAGATTTCTGCTTCTTGTCCTTTATTTTTTTATTTTTTAGGGGTTTCGATTTTTTGTTTTCCATTTAATTATTTTCTATGAAGATCATGTTGCGCATAAAACAAGTCGCACACATAAAGTTTACACTACACTACCGAGGTCACATTTTGATGCATATATACATACGAAGTCGAGATCACAATTAAGTTTATGTTACTCACCGACATCACGTTTCTCACGTCGAGATCACGTCAATTACAGAACATAATTTCCAGGGTGATAAATTCTCTGGATTTCTTCAGGACCTCCTTGTTCAAAAATCCTGCCAATTCCTCTTGAATTGCTATAAGGCGCTTCGTTGGTATGAGCTTGTCCTTCTCTAGTTCCATCTAGATCAATAAGAATATGTGAAATCATCAGAAAAATTATTATTAATGGAAATGAACACAATATGGTAATAAAGTAATTGCCGAGAGTGTATATGGACCTGTGCTGTTCTGAGCTTTCTATCTCGCTCATTGACAAAAGATCGTATGTACTCGCAAACGTAATATCCACATAAATTATTCCCTTGTGCCTGCCTCAGACACCACTTTACAAAGAATATAATTTAATCAAAATAACAATCAAGCATGATAATGGTACTGAAACTAGAATTAAAAAGTTGCGCGGACATATATATATATATATATATATATAGTACTATTTACCTTGGTTTCATACCAATACAGGTGCGGTTTCTAGTTCCCACGAACCTTAGTTTTGAACTTTTCCCAAACCCTACCCGGCAAAAGAAAAAAAATCAAAGGACTTGAACGAACGAAAGAGATCGATATAGAGCGATAATGACTGAAGTAACCTCTGCAACATTGCTTGCAAGTTGTTGTACTCGTCCATATCTTTTTTTAACGAGTCCATGACTTGAACAACTGCTTGTTCAACTCTAATGTTTACCAGAATCCAATGGCTCCTTGACACATTTATATGTCCATGAGTTACACTAAACATCGAGTAAGCAAAGTAGAATGTGTAGAAGGTACGGTAACACTCACTTGAAGTTGTAAGGAAGAAGTATTTCTGCACAGGTATTGTGTTTCACTAGATATCGGAGCAAGTTTTTCTCGGTGTCCTTGGGATGGTTCTTTAGGGTAACTTCATGAATGAAATATGGGTCCATGAACCCAATACTATAGATTCTGTTATCTCTGCATTCGGCGATCTTCATTCTGCAAATAGCGTACAAAAGAATAAAATTAGATAATTGGCAACGAACGAGCTGAGATAGAGACTTAATTAAATTGCATAAATAAATCACTTACAAACAATAGCAGCCGATGATGGCTTTGTCGAGGGAGTCTTGATTGAATAATTGAAATATTTCCGCAAACGGCACATACATCGCGTTATCCTCTAAGTAATGGTCTTGCGTATATGAAACGTGGAAAACATCATGGTTGGCATTTACGGCTCCCTCGTACCACTCATGCAAACGTCGCAATTGTGTTGGCAGAGATTTGACCAGCTTAGGTCTGACCAAGGGTTCCCCATAGGCATATGTCCATACATACTTATACTCTTTGGGGTTTTCTATGCGAAAAGTCTCTTATTGTACTTCCTTATCGGACATCACTTTGAGCGCGGGGACCGACTGGTTTGCCTGTTCTCTGAGCTGGGCCACTTGTTTCCCGGATTTCTTATTAGCTTGCCTCTTTTGGCGAAATGCAGCCTCCTTCTCCTGCTGGGCCTTATTAGCTGCCATCTGCTGCTGCTCCCTCTTTCGGCGATATGTCGCCTCCTTCTCCAACTTCTCTTCTCTAACTATCTTGAAAATGGTACGATCATAGTCGCCTAGCAAAACAGGCGGCGGTGCCGGCCCAGTCGATATATTTTTCAGAAATTTATCAACTTTTTTCGGTGGTATTACCTCCTTTTGCGGGATCCGTTCCGGTCCCAATTGTCTTTTCACATCAGCTCGCACCGACTCCTCGAGTTCCTCTGGAGTCAAGTCGTAAGATCTCTTTGGAAGAGGCTTTCGCAACTCGCGTTCCTCTCGAGTTTCTGGCGGGAAGTTTAAAGCGCACCTCTCTGTATATTTCGACGGGAACTTTAGTTTCCGCGAAACAGAGCGCACTCTCTCTAGCTGCGATGTCGTGGGCGATGGACTCGCGCTGGGCTCCTGACAGTCTTCACGAGGTGGCGGGGATGGATCTTGAGGTGGGGGATGAATCTTGAGCTGGGGGGGGGATGGATCTTGAGGTGGGGGGGGTGGATCATGAGGTGGGGAGTGTGGATCTTGAGGCGGGGAGGGTGGATCTTGAGGTGGGGGATGGCTACTCGGAGGAGTCGGTGGCCTTGGCGGCGGCAAGTTTGGAAACTTGATGTGTTCCTTCTTCCAGAGAACAATGGACTTCACGGCTTCTCCCACTGTCCTCTCGTCGTCACCTCCAGGAATGTCAAGATTCGGACCAGCATATAACGACACAATGTCATCCACCCCGACACGAGCATAGCCAGCTGGAATCCCGGCGAGATGGTATCTCGCTCCAGGTTCATTTGGTAAAGCATAACCGACCGCCACCTTGAAGGACATGTTCTTCATTGCCATATGTAGATCACATTCTGTCTTCTCCGTGATATCATCCACGGGGTAGTGAGCCGCCGGCGCTTCAAGTTCAGAATGTTCTAGCTGCGTGGAACCCACGCTACTTTTCTGCTGATCAGATGGGGGGGCTTCGACTTCGGGACTTTCTAGCTGCACATGAGATGCCCTTTGCTGACTTTCCTGCTGCAGCTGCTGCACCTTGTGTTCCAAAGCCGATAACCGGTCTCTATCCTCCTTCTTCTTTCTCTCACGACTTCTCTAATTATGAGCGTCTGCCGGAAAACCTTGTGCCCAATTAACTCCGGATCCATAACCTCGTACTCGTCCAACTTTTTCAGGATTTTCGAGTGCGAGTGATAGCTCATCTTTCTCTCTGTCGACCACATACCGTCCTTTTCGAACTTGATCTATTGCTTTCACAAGTTCTTCGGTTATATACTTAATCTTGTCCGTCCATTTTCCCTGAGGAACAATCTTCCCTGACACAGGGTCCAACCCAGCCCCATGCGCGAACAACCAAAATTTGGACCTCTCGGGCCAGTCCGCTGTATGTGGAATGACCCCGTCATCAAGCAGTTTTGCTTCAAATGCTTCCCACTTAGGCACGGCAGCCTTGTAGCCACCTGCCCCCAAAGTGTGGTGATATATCTTCTTCGCAGCATTTAACTTGTTTGTTACCGATCAGGCCACAGCGGCCTCCGATTCTCTTTGCTTCACAAATAAGGGCCACTGGTCTTGTAACTTCACTTGTGCTCCAGTGAATACTGGAGTGAATTCTGGATCTTCTTCCTTCGCCTTACACTAATTTTTCCATAAGGTTTTCTTGTGGGTCCGGAACTGTTCGGCAGCCTTGCCAAGAGTCCACTGCTTGACTTTCTCCATCCACCGCTCGTTTTCTAAAACATCTGGAGGTAGGGTGACCCTTGTCAAGATCTTGTCCCAAAGTAAATCTTTTGTTTTGTCGTCGACATAAGTCCAAGTATTGGTCTCGTCCTTCGGCTTATACCATTCTTGATATGTGATCGGTACCATGTCCCTAACAAAAACTCCGCATTGATTTATAAATTTACGGCGGCATTCTAAGGGGCGCATTGGTTCGCCTTTGGCATCAACTATGTCGATCACTACCCTTTGACCCTCCTTCATCGGCTTCGTCGGGCCTCGTTTCAACACGGCTTTCGACCCTCTAGATGCGGATGATTTGCTCGATCCGGAGGGCTAAAAGAAAAAAAAAGATTCGTTAATAACCGCATGCTCAAATATTACATGTAATGTCATCGATCAACAGAGGCTTAATTAATATATGTCGCCTGAGTTTGTTAATGCCCCTTCCTTCTCTACACAAATTTCTTCTTCCTCAACTCCCTCACTGGAGTCGTTCAGAAATTGGGAGCCGAAATCATCTAAATTTACCACATCGTCTTCTTCACCGACAGGCGCGGCTGCACGTCCTGCTATAATCATACACATTCGCTCTTCACGCTCCTCGTCTCTAGCGCTGACGCCCGAAAAAAGTGGATCCAATTGCTCTTAACGCTCCTCGTCTCTGCCGAAGGCGTCCGGACAATTTGGATCCATGGCTCAATTAATGTCCCTGCAATCAATTTTGTAACAAGAATATGAATATACATATATAATTTAAGATGACAAAGAACAAATAATTTTATTACATGATTTAAAATGGCACTAATTCAAAATGGCACTAGCTAATTGTCCACTAGAATTCATAGCAACTATACAAATAACAAAATGGTACTATACAAAATTTGTATGCACAATGTGAACAAATAACAAATAACTTTAATCTCTACAATTTTGTTGTTTAAGTAATCTCCACATGAACTTAATTAGAACAAAATGGCAATTTTAATCTCCACGCAAAAATTCATAGCAATTTTAATATTCACATGAGCTTAGAACAAAATGGCAATTATAATCTCCACACTAAAATTCATAGCAATTTTAATCTACACATCACGGCCACTGAAAAAATTCATAGCAATTCATAGTATAGCAATCTCCACACATAGTATAGCAAAAAATTCATAAAAATTTCACATGAACAGAAAAAAGGCCTCTGCCTAGCCCTCTACCGCACCACGACGGCGGCGGCGCGACACGGCCGTGCTCCTACCCAGCAGCAGCGCGCGTCACGGTGACCTGCAGACGGCCGTGCTCCTCCTGCAGCAGCGCGGCGCGGCACGGCGACCTGCGAGACTGGAATCGCACGCGCGCAGCAGCGCCCCGGCCCATCCCGCCACCCGCCCCGCGGCCGTGCTCCTAGCCTACCACATCACTGCGATTTGAAGCCGGAGATCGAAGAACTCACCTTCGATCGGAGTACAGCGGAGGCGAAGGGCCGGAGGGGAGGGCGACGGCGGGCCGATGCAGCACGACAAGAGGCAGCCCGAGCGACGGGAGAGGAGGGCGCGCGACGGCGGGCGACGATGCAGCAGCATGGGATGACGGCAGCGGCACAGGAGGGCGGAGCAGCACCTCAGGGCAGCGGCGGCGGCATGGGAAGGCGGAGCAGCACCTCGGGGCAGCGGCGGTCGAAATCGAGGACTTGTGAAAAAATTGGGGGCGAAACCACCTCATATTGCGCGCAACGGACCTTTGGTCCCGGTTGGTGTTGTCTGGGCCGCGAAAAATTGCGCGCGAAGCCCAGCAGGCCTTTGGTCCCGGTTGGTGTTACCAACCGCGACCAAAGGCCTTTTTTTTCTTGTTTCGTTTTCTTGTTTCTATTTCTGTTTTCTTTTTTCTTTTTCTTTTATATCTATTGATTTAATTGTTTTTTGTAGTTCTGTTTTCTTTTACATGTTTTTTGAATTGTTTTTATTTTCTTTTTTATATTTAATTTAAATGTTCCAATATATATGAAATCATATCTTTTCCAAAGTTTATTTTTTAAAGCATGCTTAACAACATCCCCACACAGTTACATAAAAGGTTTAATATACATTATTACACATCACTAACAGTTTTCATAAACGGACTTTTCTGGCTCAGAGGCCGTAGGATTAGGGGGAACGGCGCCGGGAGGAGCCAGCACCGTTCGCGCCTGCCTGGTTATCGCGTGCATGTTTGCGACGGAGGGCACGAGCCATGGAGGATGAGTCTTTCAGCGTCCAAGCCAGCTCAGAATCCTCCTTCGCCTTGAGCTGGCAGGCAGTCCTGGCTCGCTGTACACGATCGTCGTGGACGGACTGTAAGAGGCTTCAATGGCCTCCTGCATCTGTGGCCCGCCGACCTCTTCTCCATGGTCGCTCCAGTTGAAGTCATCGGCGTCATCCTCCTCGTCGGGAGGGGGCGCGGCGGCGACTGGTGGAGGTACGCCGTATGCAGCCGCTGATCCCCGCGCCACCCCTGCGGCGTACGCATCCTCGTCGGGGTCAAGGACGTCGGAGCACGCGTGCTCATACGCCCTCCGCACGTCCTCTGGCACTGGAGCAGGAGGCTGGTAGTTGGGCATTCCTCTGCACGCCGGGCTAGTGGACATACGACGGGATAGGCTCCCGCGGTAGCGCCCAAGCGCGCTCTGCCGAGCACGCTCGACCTCGTCCAGAAGGCGCTGCGGCGGGCGTGATGGATCCATTTCGTGTATGTGTTCGTTGCTAGGAACGGTGGATTAGGGTGTAACCTGTCGACGACAATACATATAGACCTCCAGGGCAGCGCTGGGGAGGCCACACTTGACCAGGACAACGCTAGGTAGGACACGTACGTGACCAGGGCTGCGCTGGAGGATGATACGTGGCCAGGGCAGGGATGGGGGAGGACACGACTCGTGACCGCAAAGCCCGCCTTTAGTCCCGGTTGGTAACACCAACCGGGACTTAAGAAGCACACGGATCGTGTGTTTCTTTCAAGCGTTTGTGAGCTGTTGGATCATGGGTGTGTTTCTTTCAAGCGCTTGTGAGCCGTTGGATCATGGGGGTGTTTCTTATGAGGGCAAAATCAGTGTTGTATCAGCCACACATGACCCTATATATAGCCCCCCTCTCGAACATGTTCGGCACTCAGTTTAGTTCATTTGATATACAAAGCATTCGGATTCCCTGCATACGTCCAACAGTGCATTTGATATGCGGGCACTCACGAGTCACCGTTAGGCTGTATGTAGGGGAAACCGTCTGTTTTGTTCTATCTACCAAATACTTCAGTTTATCGACCGAATACAAATCATTCGGATTCCCTTCATACATCCAATGGTGCATTTGATATGCAGGCACTCACGAGTCACCGTTGGGCTGTATGACAGGGAAACCGTGTGTTTTGTTTCAACTTTCAGAACACAGTTACATAAAAAGTTTAATACATTATTACACAATCTTCTTCTACTTTCTACCCGTCACTTTCTTCTGATTGCGCCGTAGCCATGGACAAGCTTCTCATTTAACACGAGACTTGGGTCAATTTTCACTGCGAAGGGCCGGATTTCTTCAAAATTGTTGTAATCTTCTGACATGTCTGTCTTGTCCTCCACTCACGATAGTTCTTTTCCCTGAAAGAACTATGTGACGCTTTGGCTCATCATATGATGTCTTCGCTTGCTTATCTTTTCTTTTTTTTGGTCTGGAAGACATGTCCTTCACATAGAAAATCTGAGCCACGTCTTTGGCTAGTACGAATGGTTCGTTGTCATACCCAAAATTCTTGAGATCCACTGTAGTCATTCCGTACTGCGGGTCTACGTTTACCCCACCATCCAGGTTGTACCATTTGCACCGGAACAAAGGTACCTTGAAAGAAGGTCCGTAGTCAAGTTCCCATATCTGCTCTATGTACCCATAATATGTGTCCTTTGTCCCATTGTTGTTTGATGCATCAAAGCGGACACCACTGTTTTGGTTGGTGCTCTTTTTATCTTGGTCGGCCGTGTAAAATGTATTCCCATTTATCTCGTACCCTTGAAAAGCCAATATAGTCGAAGATGGTCCTCTGGCCAACAAGTTTAGCTGTTCTTCGACAGTGTTGTCATTAATGAGACGTGTGTGCAACCACCCGCAGAAAGTCTTCAAGTGTTCTTTTTCAATGCATTCTTCAGCCATTAATGAGCGTAAAGTATTCTTGTGTTCCTCGATATACGGAGCCACCAAGCTCGAATTATGTAGAACTGTGTAGTGTGCTCGATTGAAAGAATCCCAGTCAGAAAATATTTGTTTCTTTCCTAGTGTTCCTTTTCCACGCAATCTCCCCTCATGGCGCGATTGAGGAACACCGACCGGGTTAACGTCAGGAATAAAGTCAACACAAAACTCAATGACCTCCTCTGTTCCATAACCCTTGGAGATGCTTCCTTCAGGCCTAGCACGGTTATGAACGTATTTCTTTAAGACTCCCATGAACCTCTCGAAGGGGAACATGTTGTGTAGAAATACAGGACCGAGAACTTGAATCTCTTCGACTAGGTGAACTATGAGGTGCGTCATAATATTGAAGAAGGATGGTGGGAACACCAACTCGAAGCTGACAAGACACTGAACAACATCCTTCTGTAAAGTTCCTAGAGTCAATGGATTGATCACCTTCTGAGAAATTGCATTGAGGAATGAACATAGCTTCACAATGGGTAGTCGAACATTTTCCGGTAGAAGCCCCCTCAATGCAACCGGTAGTAATTGTGTCATAATCACATGGCAGTCATGAGACTTCAGGTTTTGGAACTTTTTCTCTGCCATGTTAATTATTCCCTTCACATTCGACGAGAAGCCAGACGGGACCTTGATACTGTTCAGGACTTCAAAAAAGATCTCCTTCTCTTCTCTGGTAAGAGCGTAGCTGGCAGGACCTTGATACTTCTCTGGATTAAGGTGGTCGTCTCGTGCATATGTTGATGGTTCAGTCGTGCATCCGGTGTATCTTTCGTCTTCCCATACACACCCAAGAAGCTTAGCAGGTTCACGCAAAGATTTTTCGTCACGTGCATCACGTCGATTGCAGAGCGAACCTCTAGGATTTTCCAATAGGGTAACTCCCAAAATATGGATTTCTTTTTCCACAAGGGTACGCGCTTGTTGGCGTCTTTCGGAACAGATAGACTGCCAGGACCCTTTCCAAAGATTACTTCTAAATCCTTGACCATCTCATATATAGCATCACCATCAGGGCAGGTAGGCTTCGTCCGGTCATCAACCTCACATTTGAAATGCTTGCCTTTCTTTCTTACGGGATGCTCAGGTGGAAGAAATCGACGATGACCTGGGTACACATTCTTGTTGCCTACATATATACTTTCAGTCTTATCTAGACAGTGCGTGCAAGCATTGTATCCCTTGTTTGACTGTCCTGAAATGTTACTAAGAGCAGGCCAATCATTGATGGTTACAAACAACAACGCTCGTAGGTCAAATGCCTCTTGTTTGTGCTCATCCCACACACGTACCCCTTCGTCACTCCACAACTCTAAAAGTTCTTCAATCAATGGCCTCAGGTACACATCAATGTCGTTGCCGGGTTGCTTCGGACCTTGGATGAGCACGGCATCATAATAAACTTCCGCTTCATGCACAACCAAGGAGGAAGGTTATACATACATAGAGTCACAGGCCAGGTGCTATGACTGGAGCTTTGTTCCCCGAAAGGATTAAAGCCATCTGTACTTAGACCAAATCTTATGTTCCTAGCGTCATCTGCAAACGTCTTGAAGGTCCTGTCGATTTTTCGCCACTGCGACCCATCAGCGGGGTGTCTCAGCATCATGTCTTTCTTACGGTCTTCTTTGTGCCATCGTAACAACTTTGCATGCTCTTTGTTTTGGAACAAACGTTTCAACCGTGGTATTATAGGAGCATACCACATCACCTTGGCAGGAACCTCTTCCTGGGGCACGGATCGCCGTCAACATCACCAGGGTCATCTCGCCTTATCTTGTACCGCAACGCACCGCATATCGGGCACGCATTCAAATGCTCGTACTTCTCACCGCGATAGAGGATGCAATCATTGATGCATGCATGTATCTTCTGCACCTCTAATCCTAGAGGGCACACAATCTTCTTTGCTTCGTACGTACTGGGGGGCAGTACGTTATCCCTTGGAAGCATCTTCTTTATTATTTTCAGCAAATTCTCAAATCCCTGTCAGTTGTACCATTCTCTGCCTTCCATTGCAGCAATTCCAGCGTGGTACCAAGCTTCTTCTGGCCATCTTCGCAATTTTGGTACAACAATTTTTTGTGATCCTCTAACATGCTATCCAACTTCGACCTCTCGTTTTCACTTCCGCTGTTTATCCGTGCATCAAGAATGGCCCGGCCAAAATCATCATTGGGCTCATCATCATTGGGCTCTTCTTCAGCTTCGTCTTCCCCCATTGGAGTATCACCGTCTGCAGTGAACGTAGGATAGGTGTCATTATCCTCTTCTTCTTCATTTTCTTCCATCATAACCCCTCTTTCTCCGTGCTTGGTCCAACAATAATAACCACATGAAATCCTCCAACAGGTGGACGTGAATGGTTCTTGACGTAGAGTAATCCCGCTTATTCTTGCAGACTCTACATGGACAAAAATAAACCACTCGACGGCTTGTTTCATTAGCCACACGGAGAAAACTATGCATGCCATTGATAAAGTCGAGACGCGTCGGTCACTGTACATCCATTGCCGGCTCATCTGCATTATATAAATATATCAAAAACCATTACACTACATCATAAATATATATACTGACCAAATTAATTAATACAAGTTCATCACATTAAAACCAAAGTAGAGTAGTGCCCAAATGTAATACATTGTTCTAATGAAACATACATTAATTGAACTAACATACAACTATCTAAAGAATTTAAATCCAACAACAAATGCGATCAAAATCGCAACTAAGGTAACTATTGAACCAACAGCATAATGATACCAAGCCTCTCGACTAATGGCATATTTTCTAATCTTTTTAAGCTTCAAGCGCATTGCCTCCATCTTCATCTCGTGAGCAGCGACAGCGACGACCCCGTAAGCATCATCGATGTCGGCAATCTTCAAGTCCAATACATCTTCTCTTCTAGGTATTGGAGACAAAGATCTTCGCTTATCTTCAATTTTGCTTTCAAATCGTCGTTTTCTTTTTAAAAACTCGACAATAGGGTCGACTGGAATTTCCGGTTCAACTACCTCCTAAATAAAAATATCTACGTCAAGTTGGTCGGCATGAGTGTGATAAACACGAAACGAAACAAATAGTTATGAAAATATACCACATCCGAATCATAGATCGGACGAGGGCCGACGGGGACGGATATCAAAACCATGACACTATACATATAAAAAACATAAGAAATTATACAAGAAATAAATATGCATTTAAATCATACAAGTATATATGTTTTAAAAATAAAAGATAAAAAAGAGGCTCACCAAAGTGGTGCCGGTGACGGGACGACGCGGGCTATCGACGGCGGTGAGGACGGGACAACACTAAAATCCACAAATAATAAATTAATTTGAGCTCAAAATGCACAAATGAACTCTCTAGCTTGGGCATTTCATCAAACACCTTGCTAGCATTACAAAATTGAAATGAGCTAAACTAGCAACGAAATGAGCTAAAGTTGCAACGCCGGAGGAAAGAATGATGTTGCTAACCTTTGAATAGATGGGGTGCCTTCAATCCTCACAAATGGTGCAAAAAAATGGGATTAACTTGAGTGAGAGAGAAATGGAGAGAAATGAGTGATGAACTCGAGCTCAAAATGGTGGTGGAGCTCGGGTGGAAGAAGATGATATATGCAGGGAGACCCTTTGGTCCGGTTCGTAACACGAACCGGGACCAAAGGTCCCCTGCCAGGGGGGCCCATAGCTGCGGCGCATGTGCCCGCATGTGAAGACCCTTTGGTCCCGGTTCGTGTTACAAACCGGGACCAAAGGTCCCAACCGAACCGGGACCATTGCCTGCTGGCGCCACGACGGCTCGAACCGGGATAAATGGCCCATTGGTCGTGGTTCGTAATTTGGCCGGGACCAATGGGCCAAACGGATGGACTGTTTTCTACTAGTGAAGAAGATATTTTGACAGTTTCTAAAGCTATAGAACATGACAATACATATCTTTCGACAATGTCATGCTACAACCACTTGTTAAAATGAACTCTGTAGCCTGGATTCTGTTAATGTAAATTCGAGAAGACGCTTGCTTGATTACAAGAACACTTATCATACTCTTTAGCCTGAGTCTTTGTCGTTGAAGTATAAAACAAAATAACATAGGGGTATGCATCCTTCCTAAGATATGTCTGTTTCGATGCCAACAAGCATGCATGGACAATGGCAAATGTAAAAGTCATTGTATGACGGTTGTGTGAAAATATTTGCGAGAATAAGATCCTGATATTTGTTAACCGGTTCCACTAAGACTCCAGAGAAAATGGGTGTAATCTCGTTAAGTGGTGTGGTCTCGAGCTGGAACAGAACTCGATGGCGAAGTTACCTACGGAGGAGCTATCGACAACGAAAAAGCTTTGTCTACTAAGCTCCCCGTATTTGTCTTGACGACAACTCCTCGCAAATCTTTGTAGGAACCTTAGGTGAGAAGGGTCACGTCAAAGAAGTTTTAAGCCACATATGAGGAGAGATGAAAAGATCCTTTTAGCTCCACAATTCCGGGTAGGTTGCTTTTTTCATTTTTAATTTTTAAAGAAAATCTGAAAAGAAGTACAAGTGCATATAAATGTAAAGTATGTTCCATCAAACGTTCATCGAATACTTTTTTTTGTAATCAACACGAAAAAAGATAGAAAATCGAGTACATTTAGAGTCACAACTCTGTGATCTTTGTGTAGTTTAAAGTTTTTTTTGAAGGTTTATGATACTAGGGTGAGAACCCCTAATGCCTCAATATATTAAAACTGGTCAGACAATACTAATTGACATATTTACAAGGGGCACAGGTGCCAGAGATCAGAGTCTATCTATAAAGGTCTGGATGAAAGGGTGTAAATCAGTTTTAGTACTATGTACAAGAAGCCCAAAGTCCACAATAAATCTATTTTTCCAACTATCAGTAGAAGGGCTTATTCCGTTGAATAGCAGGTTATTCCTCTCCTTCTATATGCTCCATGCTGCTGTAATGAATATTTCAGTGAACATCGGCTCTGTCCAGGCTTGTTTTGCATTTGAGATGATTTGCAGTTGATCACCAGTGAGTTGCCAAGAGATCCCTAGCATGTTCCAACATAACATGCTAAACTGGCAGTGAAGGAACATGTGCTCAGTTGTTTCTTCCACATTTAGATTACACAAAATGCAATTAAAACCTGAGTTGAGGTTGTAGGGCCTTCTTCTCAACATGTTTCTTGTGTTTTATCTGTCAGAGAACAGGAGCTAGCAAAAGAATTTTAATTTTACTGTACATTTTGATTTCCATATCCATTTGAAGGCTTTGTGAGAGATGATATTTCTGAAGCAGAATTTATAGTTTCTCTTGGACTTGAATTGCTTCTCCCCACAGACATACTGCCATGTGGTTCAAAGTTTAATGTATTAATATCTCCATTGTAGTGAATAAGACATATAAATTCAAAATGATTCATGACAAAATATTCATTAATTTGTAAACGGTCCACCAATTGTTTTCATGAATTTGAAAATGGTTCACAAACAAATGTTCATTAATTTGAATATTGTTTACTAAAACTATTCATGAATTTGAAAATTGTTAATTTAAAAACTCATGAATTTAAAATGTTTTGAATTTTAAAAGTTCACGAATTTTAAAAAGAATATGTTCATGAATTTAAAAACGGCGAAAAAAGGAAAAGGCATAAAAAAACATGAAGACCAGACAAATAGTAAAACCGGCTATACTCGTTGAACCAAAAATTAGAAAAACCCCGAGAAAAACCGCCCTGAAACGTTCTAGAAACTTGACAAAGCCGAATTGGATATTTGGATTGCTACATGGGCCAGTCCATTTACGAAATAAACACTAGGAAGGGGCACAGGTTTCCACGATAACCCTGCTACGGGCGTAGAATATGATTCACGAGCGGAAAGGTTCACGTCGTGTGGCGGCGTTAGCACCGAGAGATATATGAGTACAGGAAGGGGTTCAGGAGACGAAAATTGGGACTGGAGAGGACAGACGGAAGCACACGTAGGTTCAGGAGGAGAACATTCCGTTTACAGATTACAATAACGATGCCCAACATCCTTTCGTTTATCTCTCTCACTCACACCTACACGACGCCAACTGTAGTCGTCCACCTCAGCACTGCCTTATAGTGATGACACTAGCAGTGCTCCTCTTGGCCAATGATACGTTGCCATGTGTCAGTCTGGGTTCCTGACATCAGTATATAAAGCACCGTGGTCTTTGGCCCCGAGCAGTGAGCGTCTAGCTACCTTTAGCAGTGAAGCACGGAGGCGGCAATGGAAGCTGGGTGCAGTGTGCTGTCGATCAAGCGGATCCGGAAGGAGCTGTCCAAGCTTTGGATCGACCCGCCGGCGTTCTGCCGTCCCGGCGCGGCGCCTGTGACGGACCCGTACCACTTCGAGGTGGTCATCGACGGCCCCGCCGGCAGCCCCTACGCCGGCGGCACGTTCCGCCTCGACGTCGTGCTCCCCAAGGACTACCCGTTCAAGCCTCCAAAGCTCACCTTCAAAACCAAGGTACGTATCAACAACGGAACGATCAATGAGATCAATCCATTGATGGATGGATGGAGCGGCGATACTTCTCACTTACCAATGAGTCGATCGAGCTTCGTTTGTCCTCTGCTTCTTCCGATCGATCGATTGATCGGTGCCTGATTATTCTCATTGTGATTTTTTCTTCAACAACGAATCGATCGAGCTTCATTTCGTTTGCCTCCGCTTCTTCTTGCAAAAAGAGATCAATCCATTGATGGATGGATGGATCGGCGATTGGTTACTTCTCAGTTACCACTGAGTCGATCGAGCTTCGTTTGCCTCTGCTTCTTCCGATCGATCGATTGACCGGCGCCTGATTACATTGTGATTTCTTCTTCTTGTTCGTGCCTGGCTGCAGGTGTACCATCCCAACATCGACACGGAGGGGAACATCTACCTGGACGTCTTCAACAAGGACAAGTGGAGGCCGGTGCTCACGATCGGCACGTCCATCCTCTCCGTCGTATCGGTCCTCAGCGACCCGTTGCTCGACCTCCCTGTCTTGCAAGACGTCGCGCGTGAGTACAAGCACCAGAGGGCTCTGTTCGAGGAGACGGCCAGGCGTTGGACTCGCAAGCACGCCTCAGCGCCCGTCGTCTCCTTCCATGCAGCTGGGGAGGAAGCCGACTCCATGACCGGGAGCACCACGCCGCACCGTGAGAGCAGTGGCCGTCGTTCGAAAAGATACGTTCTCAAGAAGCTGTGTGCCTTTGCATCATCCAATTGACGGCCGGTGTGATAGTTTTTACAGATTCACAGAGACCAATGAGTGTGATAGTTGACAGTATAAAACACCTGAATGCACCCGTGAGCATACGCCTGATATAATTGTATATGCAATTATGCATGCCGCATGTCTAATCACCTAGTAAAAATATTTTCTCGAAATTACAGAACCTCTTTTCGATCTAGTGTGAGAAAGGGGAATCAAACGAAAAGTAAAAGTAATGCCCAGTCATCGCATCAGTTAACTGAGACAAAAGCCAGTTCTTCCCTGTTACCCTGAAGTTGACTGCAGTTGCAGAGATTCAGATTGCGGCGTAGAACATTGCATGCCCGGCCGGTTCTGCAGGGACTGGCTGTGGGGTGTTAATTTCTTCAGGGCCTGGTTAACTCGTTTTAGCGTCGTTCCGTAGAACGTTGGAGGTCATGCAGGAACAGCTAGCATGACAGACTTAAACTCAAGTTCTGTCTGGGAAACTGCCCCCTATGGTCTCATCATCGTGAGATATATACTGCTCGATCGATTGTTACACCGCTTAATTGATAAATCAGTATAGCTGCCTGCTGTTTATGCACACATGATGAGTGCACTCAGCTTGCAAACACTCTCGATGCAAGATTTTTGGCCATTGGCAGCTTGATTATCTGGCCAGTGCTGCTGTCATCTGCATGCTTTGAGAAAATACACGTGCTGCCGTGCTGCTGATGATTTTCCTAGTTTCAGATTCACTTCAAGATCTTGGACTGATTCAGAAACCAGTGACTTAGTTTCTGTAAGAATGGTGCTATCTAGAAGATAATGCTGATTCGAGATCACCTTCAAGTTTGTTGCTTGGCCGGCGTAATAACGAGTTATTTCTTATGGTAATAGTTAGCGGAGAAAAGCTTAGATTTTAGTTATATATGACCCATGACGTTAATTGTCGCGTGCTGCATTATGGCGAAGTCGTGCAAGTCTGTCTGGCGAAGTCGTGCAAGTCTGCCGTCTCCATGAATGCTCGCTTCTTTACCAAGGTCTCTAGTTCCCCAGATTGGAACGATGAGGTTTTAAGACTTCCTTTGTTCCGAAGCAAGATTACATACTTAGCTTTGAGATGTCATATGTAGCACTCCACTCAGAGACTCGGAGAGGATGTTCAAATGTGCACTTTAGAGCCCTAACTCTATTTTTGTATGCACCTCCAATTTAGGAAAAGGTCCATTAAGCGTTTCAAAAAACAAAAGTCCGTTACAGAAAGTAAATTCAAGAAAAGTGGGCGAGCACGCATGTCACAGACAAGTAAACAAGTAAATGGTGACTAGACTAGACAGTCACTGGCTGACAGTGACGACTTGCAACATTTCAGCTAGCTAAGACTGGAGGAGAAGGATGTAATCCCGTTAATGCGTGCCCTCTCAAACTAGAACGGAACGCGATGTCGTACCTACGAAGGCGCCATCGACCACGATGTTCTTTTGTCTTTACAACAACTTCTCGCAAACCTTTGTAGGAGCCTTAGGTGAGAAGGGTCACCTGAAAGAAGTTTTAGGAGATGAAAAGGTCCTTCACAATCCGAGTTCCACGTAGTTGCTCTAGAGAAAACTTCATTTTTATTTTCTTAAAGAAAATCTAAAAAGAGTATACAAGTTCTTATTAATGTAACTATGTCCACCAAATATTCAACTTTTTTTTGTAATCAACACAAAAAAGTACAAAAATCAAGTTTTTAGTCACAATTTAGTGTTTTTGTTTTAGTTTAATATATCAGTATATCTATTCCAATGAATAAAACATATAATTTTAGTCAAAAATAAAAGTATAATTTTGACCAAATATATACAAAAAAATATCTGCAGATACATAGAACCGAGCGCGTATAATTAAAAAATATCATGAAAAAGTATTTTACTGTGAACCCATTGGTGTTAAAGGCATTGACTTTTAGCTAAGTATATATACGTTTTCTTATCCATTTGAACCGAGCGCGTATTTAAGTAAAATCTGCAGATACATAGAACATATGATCTATATCTCGACTAAAAAAAAAATCAAATTTTAATGAAACTTACAAACATCACTCTTTTCTTCAAAAACATTTGATTTATGGGAGCCAAAATAACGTACATTGTACTTGTACGAATGACCTACACTAACCTCAAACGGGAGAACAAAACAAGGGTTATCTAGTTTTATTTAGTCTATACACTCCATGAAAGAGAGGATCTTGATCCATGAGGCATGGTGAACCATGGCCTTGATGGGCTCACTTATTTCCTATGATATTCTTATATTTTTTTATCTCGTTTGACATTATTCTCTGACTTCTTTTTGATGCTTATAATTTTATCATCTCTCTCCATGTTGATCTTCTTATATTATCGTGCATTTGGAACCAGTCATGTGTCTATTTTGTCAAAATATACTATATTCCAAACATTACATAAAATTGATGTACAACGTTAATGACATGCTAGATATTCTAAAAGTAGAATGTTTTTAAATGGAGATCTTCGTTACCAGTAAGCGCTAATAGTAGGAAATAGTATACGAATTGATCGTAGTTATTTCATAATTCACTAAGGCGAGATATCCAGTGAAAACTCCTACTAGGCGAAAACCTGAAAACTTTCTTTTAATTCCATTTGGTCGAGAGCGGAAGGTCCAGGTAAAAAGTTGGAAACGCCCCAGACAATTAAACACACTTTTATTGATAACCCCTCCACTTATCCATTTTCCTGAAAATCAATAAGTAAAACAAAACGCAATCTCTTTGACTCATCGTCTTCAATCTGGTGACCCAATGGAGAATAGCGACAGCGAGTCGACGACCTAGTGGCTCCTGCGGCGGTCGACCTGGATTGGCTCCATCTGAGGGAAACTTGGAGGTCGGTGGTTGCCTCACTTGACAACGAACTGGTGGCAGTTCCAGCGACCCGGGGCAATGGAGACCACTTACTAGTTCCATTATCTATCTATACCTAATAATAAAAGCACTAAGCCTTCCGCCGTTTGGTTTTGTAGGTCATCCAATTTACACATGAAAGAGTATATAATTACCCACCATGCCACTCGTAAGTCAAAAAACGGTTCGGTTTAGTACGTTCATATGGCAACTCGATCTCCCGTTCAAATCATAAGCGGAGCGGATACGCCCGACGGGGGCACGCGCTCGGGGATCTCCAGACCGGCTCTTACCGGCGGTAGAGGCGATCGACCACAACATAGCCCCGGTGAGACCCAACATCGTCGTATCCTCCACTGTTGACGTGCCCGATTTTGTTTCCAGCGACAACAGCAACGCACGTGATCGCAGGCGCCGACTGAAGGAGATATGCCCTAGAGGCAATTAATAAAGTGTTTTATTTATCATATCTCATTTGTTCATAATATGTTTTAGTATCATGCTATAAGTTTATTACACGGAAACATTACTACACATGTGGTACGTAAGACAACCAGATCCCTACTGGCCTCTACGTGACTAGTTCATTGTGCAATCGATGATCGAGGTTTCCCGATCATGTGACATTGGTGTGAGTTGACAATGGAGTCATATCGTTAGCAAAACGATGTGATGGACATACCCAATATTTGTAGGACGTAGTCATTACGCCTTTGACCATGAAATCAACTCTTATCGCTATTCCTGAAAAATACTTTGATTGCATCAAACGTCATATAAATACATGTGACAATAAAGGTGTCCCTCTTGGGTGTCGGAAGGTAGTATGTTGAGATGAGGGATCAAGAGCAGGATTTGCCAATCCACATAGCAGGATAGATACTCTAGGGCCCACTCGGTGACATTATGTCAATAAAGCTTGCAAGTATGTGACTAGGTCACGGGGACATACTATCACAGACGAGTAGAAGATATTGTTGACGGTAACGATATTAAGCTAGGTATCACGATATCTATGAACGAGTCTCGGACACACTCAGTATCGACAGACCAAAGGTTTAAGACTCGACGTTTGAAGGTTCAAACGATAAAGTTATTCGTTATCTCGCAGGGATTAATTCTGGGTATCCAAGGTCAACGAATTAGTCATTGATAGGAGAACGTGCCTCGATCATGTCTGGAGAGATCTCGAACCTTAGGGTAACACGGTTAAGGCAAGACGATATTTAGATCGAAAATAGAAGAGAAAATAGGAGAGAACATTGAAAGCGTTCCGAGAGGTTTCCGATGGAGATCTGAGAGCGACGAAATAGTTTTCAGAGCTGAAATTAATTAGATAAAATGTATTTGATATTAATTAGTTGAATTAATGATTAAATATATTTTTATTTAATTTATTTCGAATTTTTAAAGGTTGTTTTCCTATATGGGGCTTAGAGGCCCATTAGGGGAAAATCTCCAAAAAGAAAAAAAGGAGAAAAATGGGTGAGGGGGTCGGCCGGCCTTGGGGCCCACCTAGGGCCGTCGCACCATGGCTGGCCGGCGGGTGTGGGAGTTCAGTCCCACACCGCCAGGCTGGCAAGCCTGGTAGCCCTCCTCCGCCTTTATATAGGGGTGCCCCATGCCTCCAAAGACACACCAATTCTCTCACTCCTTGACCCGTGACTCCGCCATTGGAGTTGCGCCGAGGTGAGGTTTCCTCCACCATACACACACCGCCGTGCTGCTAGTCTTCCGGTCCAAGTCTTCCGCTGCTCGTCCCTGGATCGGAGCCCGGAGGTCATCGTCTTCGCCGTACGTGTGTGATGCATGTAAAATTCCCTATTTATTTGCAACTTTATTACATTTATTGGAACTAACTTATTAATAGTTGTAAAAGTGCACAATATTCTTGTTTTACACTTTAATGTGTAGGAATTATCAAAAGTGAGCAAAGGAAACCTTGTTGGAGTCAAATTGGGACTTTCCAGAAATCTGTCCCAGAACTTTGTTTTGGGGATTGTCAGTTTGAGCCTCGAAGACGACGTCCAATGGAGAACATGGCCTTTTCAAAGTTGCAGATAATTTTCTGCTAATAATTCTAGAATTAAAATTTGGAACATTTGGAGTTCGGATGCTCCGGGCAAGCCCGTTTTCGTGAGACCTAAAACTGGATGATGGAAATCCGAGAGTCTATATAAAGAAGGAAACCCTAACTCGTGGGAGGCACCAAAAGCCACGAATTTTCCTCCTCTTGGCAGCCGCCAAGGAGGGGGAGAAGCTCCTCCATTGCTGCACCATCACCAAGGAAGAAGAAGGGGGGCCAAGGGCCGCCGCCGTCCCCAAGGGCCGCCGCCGTGGGCTGCCGCCGCCGCACCTCGCTGCAGCCACCGCCGCCGTGGGCTGCAGCCGCCGCCATGCCTTGCCGCCGCCGCCGCCGCGCCGTGGCTGCAGCGGGCCACCGTCTCCCCTCCGGGCTGCACCTCTTCATCATCCTCTCCATCAAGCTCCTCACCACCATGACCATGCGTGAGTAGTTTTCCACGGGGCTGAGGGCTCATACCGGTAGCTATGTGGTTCATCTCTCTCTCCCATGGTGTGATCATTATGTGATCACGAGCTTTGTAATCTAGTTGGATCCATGGATGTTACTCTTTGTTATCTTATGAATTATGCTACTTGAGTGGTTTTATTAATGTAAACTCCGGAGTCACCTTTGTCCCATGGTGCGAAGTTGACAGTGTGCGCACCGTGTGTGACTCTGAGGCCAAAGTTTACAGGAATATTTAACATGAGCTATTATTTGTGTTGGATGTCTCTATGAAATTGTGGTGTTTATCAAGTACTATTTTGGGGCGCTCTTAGTGACATTGGGGTCCCCTAGATGTGGAATGCAAGTTTAAGGTGTGCTTTTGTAGCCCTACACAATGAATTGTTATCCAACATGAGAATAGTTCAGAGTAGCATAGTGAATAGGAAATATCTATGTATTCAATTATATTATTATTGCTGAGAGTGTCCACTAGTGAAAGTATGATCCCTAGGCCTTATTTCCAAGCATTGAAACACCGTTTGCTCTTATTTTGGCTCAAGTTTGCTTGCTGCTATTTTTATTTCAGATTGCAATTACCACTCATAATCATCCATATTACTTGTATTTCACTATCTCTTCGCCGAACTAGTGCACCTATACATCTGACAAGTGTATTAGGTGTGTTGGGGACACAAGAGACTTCTTGTATCTTAATTGCAGGTTGCTTGAGAGGGATATCTTTAACCTATACCTCCCTGAGTTCGATAAACCTTGGGTTATTCACTTAAGGGAAACTTGCTGCTGTTCTACAAACCTCTGCACTTGGAGGCCCAACACTGTCTACAAGA
Organism: Poa pratensis; assembly: GCA_947311845.1. Lineage (NCBI taxonomy): Eukaryota > Viridiplantae > Streptophyta > Magnoliopsida > Poales > Poaceae > Poa > Poa pratensis. Next base: position 169,087,751 of record CAMZMU010000052.1, read on the forward strand.
ATAGAAGCGTGCGTAGACATCAAGACATTTTCGGCGCCGTTGCCAGGGAGGTAAGGTAAAAGGTACTCACATCTTCTGGCTACTAGACTATCTAGCACTGTTGCCGGCGTGTGTGTGCTCGAAGGTATCTTCTTTAGATTCTGCAATTATATCTTTTTGTTTCTTGTTTTTATTTCACTAGATAGGCTTAATGGAAAAAAAAATTAGAGAGCTATATGATATTTATCTTGAGTTAGGACATGATGTGTTTGAAGAGAAAATTAAAAAACACATGGAAAATTATTTGCATGATGGTAGCAATGTTATCATATAAATTCTTGGAACACCATTATTGCTAATGCTCTGCAAAAGTTTAAGCTTGGGGAAGCCGTTGTTGATGAATGTGATATTTTTAGCCCCCAAGTTTTGAGGAGAAATTTTCTTTGATGATATTGTCTCCAATATATGATGATTATAATGATTGTGATATTTTCACTCCACCTACTATTGAGGATATAGTTTATGTTGATTATGATATGCCTCCTATATATGATGTTTACAATGATGAATATGATATTTTCAGTCCATCTACTATTGAGGATAAAAATCATTTCGATTATTCTATGCCTCCTATTTATGATGATTACATTGATGGATGTGATATTTTTACTCCCACTATTACTAATGAAACAGTTTATGCTTATGTGGAGAGTAATAGTACTGTTATGCTTATGGATCATGATAATAATGCTTTATGTGATAGCTATATTGTTGATTTTATTCATGATGCCACTGAAAATTATTTTGAGAGTGGAAAATATGGTTATAGAAATCTTCATGTTACTAAATTTATCCTCTTTATGATGAAGGTTTTGGCCTTTCTCTTGATTTGCTTTTATTTGTTGGGTACTTTAAAACCTACTGGTCCTTATGAGAGAGGGAGACACGGTTTCATATATCTCAATAATATTAAGTCTCCTCTCTTTTTGTTGAAATTTTGAAGTTGCACTTGCTTTGCCTTCCTATGCTAGTCACTTTGTGCTTCATTGATTTATTTTCTTACAAGATCCCAATGCATAGGAAGTGGGTTAGACTTAAATGTGTTTCATATTTTTCTCTTGATGCTCTCTTTCCGATGTGAGCATCATTAAAACTATCAAAGCCTAGCTATATGGCTATAAAGAAAGCGCTTTGCGGGAGGCAACCCGGTTATTTTGATGTGTGATTTTCTTTGTGTCCTCTTGCTGTAACGAGAGAGTTTGTTTTTAGCTTAGTTTCTGGAATTTTGAATAAAGTGCCAAGTTTTACCCATTTTGGTTTGAAAAGTTGCTTATAGCGTTCGGAGATTTTTTCCTGCACGAATCTGTGCACGGTATGATTTTTAATTCTTATTCCGTAACTCCGAATGAGCTCATATTTGAACTCTAGTTGCAACTTTTCATCCTCTGTATGCTGAATGTTTGCGGAATTTTTCGGCAAAGTTTGGTAGGGTAGAAAAATACGTTTTGCTGCTGCTGTTTTTCTGGACAATTCTGTCCCATTTTGTTTTATGCATGTTTTGAACTTTTATCTTGAATCTTTTTGATTCAAATGAGTTTATGAGTAGGCATAGAACATATATACTTTCTGGACATTCTTATGATGTTTTGTTTAAGGATTATATGCAGCAAGAAACCTATTTGTTATCGCTACTAATGCACCCCACAGAAAAGAAAATGGGAGAAACGGTGTTTTGAAGTTTTTTCACAGGGATTGGAGGAGATGCACCAAGAGCTATCCAAGGATGGTGAAGACCATAAGCTTGGGGATGTGAATACAACCCCACTGGACCTACACACTCTCAGTTTGCACACGTCTAACTTCTGTTTTTCGATCGAAACACTTTATCGCATAAACTTGGAGCGTCTTTTTGTTTGTTTTTGGTTTGTTTGTTATTTTTGAGACCACCACATTATCATTTATATGAGAAAGAGCTACTGAAATATGGGTTGAAATATGTTGGATGCTTTTATCATATTGGGAAAAGGGATGTTTGAGTTGATTTTTAATGATACATATAGTTGCATGATTCATGAGCTTGTTTATGAGTAATAATTTGCAAATGCTTTATCAAGAGCTATCACTTATTCATGTTTTGATGCTGAAAGTTATTTTACTTTGTTTAACATGGATTAGTTAGTTCTGTGACACTCATGCATGCATCTAGATGGTCAACTTTCTCCCTTTGCTAGCCAAAAATTCCAACAAGTAAAAACTTGTTTCCAACACCTTCAACCAAAGTTATTCCAGTGAGTCCACCATATCTACCTATTAGCTTTATGCTATTCCGAGTATGTATATCATGATATATTTGTGTTATCTATACCTCTGAATGAAAATGTTTATGTTATTGATTGTGATGGGAAAAGTTGGTTATATAGCTCTCATGAACTTGATGCACATTTACTTTTAGTGCATAAATAAAACATGACCATTGTGATTAAGATTATGATGCTAGTGGCTTGATAAATGTCCGAGGTTGGGAGTTAGCCCATATGTGATGTCACATGCAAAGCTTTCAACATGCTCCTTCATCTCATTTAGTTGATATCATGTACTTTTGTTTATGGATGCCTATCATGGTGAAATGAGGTGGAAATGAAGTAGTTTAAATGAGTTTGTATAAATGGTTAGAGAGACGCCTGGGCCGCTAATCTAAGCCATGCATCATTCATGGTGGAAATTTACTTACATGCTATGGTGAACCGTCTGTGATGCACCTTATAATAAAAAGCTATTCCAATGGTAAATAAAAAGGGTGTTGAGGTTGTTCATCTTGTTTGTTTGTCTTGTCATTTTGATATGGGCTTGTTCCATATCCTGGGACAAGAGGTACCCCAGTTGACGCTCTTGATGATACTATTATTACTTACAATGATATATAACTTGAACTTGCTTTGTTTCCTAAGTTGAGTAATCATGGTGTAGGTACTTGTATTCAAGGGCATGAGACAGCTAACCTTTACTTTATCAAGCACACTACTCATATTTGCTTTCACATTAAACTTTAATCATTCAAGATGCTATGATAGGGGTAATGAGAGCTTGACACCAAGAATTCCACATTGCAATCATTAACTTAAGTAGAAGAGTTTGGAAGTTAGATGAAACTTATGCATGCTTTACCTCTACTCACATATACATCTTTCCAAAGTGTCCACCTTTTATATTCAGACTTTCATCTTCACTCTATGACCAACGTAGGATGTTCTTACTTATCATTATGCATACATGTGGTCCATATTACTATCTTCTATGTTACACTTTGTGAATTATCATTGAACATCCTTGCATTGAATACTTGATATCACTTCACAAACTATCTTGCATGTTGCTCTCCTTTGAAGAATGAATCATTTGACTCTATGTAGCAGTAGTAATCATCTTTGATATCCAATTACAATATTAAACTACAAAGTCCATGTTATTTTGTGTCACCTTCATACTCGAGGACGAGCATGGGTTAAGCTTGGGGATGTTGATGCATGTAAAATGCATACATGAAATTTGTAGTTTATTGTGCTAAATTCCCTATTTATTTGCAACTTTATTACATTTATTGGAACTAACTTATTAATAGTTACAAAAGTGCACAATATTCTTGTTTTACACTTTAATGTGTAGGAATTATCAAAAGTGAGCAAAGGAAACTTTGTTGGAGTCAAATTGAGACTTTTCAGAAATCTGTCCCAGAACTTTTTTTGGAGATTGTCAGTTTGACCCTCGAAGATGACGTCCAATGGAGAACATGGCCTTTCCAAAGTTGCAGATAATTTTCTGCTAATAATTCTAGAATTACAATTCGGCCCATTTGGAGTTCGGACGCTCCGGGAAAGCCCGTTTTCGTGAGACCTAAAACTGGATGACGGAGATCCGAGAGTCTATATAAAGAAGGAAACCCTAACTCGTGGGAGGCGCCAAAAGCCACGAATTTTCCTCCTCTTGGCAGCCGCCAAGGAGGGGGAGAAGCTCCTCCATTGCTGCACCATCACCAAGGAAGAAGAAGGGGGGCCAAGGGCCGCCGCCGTCGCACCTCGCTGCAGCCGCCGCCGCCGTGGGCTGCAGCCGCCGCCTCGTCGTGGCTGTAGCGGGCCACCGTCTCCTCTCCGGCTGCACCTCTTCATCATCCTCTCCATCAAGCTCCTCACCACCATGACCATGCGTGAGTAGTTTTCCACGGGGCTGAGGTCTCATACCGGTAGCTATGTGGTTCATCTCCCTCTCCCATGGTGTGATCTTTATGTGATCACGAGCTTTGTAATCTAGTTGGATCCATGGATGTTACTCTTTGTTATCTTATGAATTATGCTACTTGAGTGGTTTTATTAATGTAAACTCCGGAGTCACCTTTGTCCCATGGTGCGAAGTTGACAGTGTGCGCACCGTGTGTGACTCTTAGGCTAACGTTTACAGGAATATTTATCATGAGCTATTATTTGTGTTGGATGTCTCTATGAAATTGTGATGTTTGTCTAGTACTATTTTGGGGCGCTCTTAGTGACATTGGGGTCCCCTAGATGTGGAATGCAACTTTAAGGTGTGCTTTTTTAGCCCTACACAATGAATTGTTATCCAACATGAGAATAGTTCAGAGTAGCATAGTGAATAGGAAATATCTATGTATTCAATTATATTATTATTGTTGAGAGTGTCCACTAGTGAAAGTATGGTCCCTAGGCCTTATTTCCAAGCAGTGAAACACCGTTTGCTCCCATTTTGGCTCAAGTTTGCTTGCTGCCATTTTTATTTCAGATTGCAATTACCACTCATAATCATCCATATTACTTGTATTTCACTATCTCTTCGCCAAACTAGTGCACATATACATCTGACAAGTGTATTACGTGTGTTGGGGACACAAGAGACTTCTTGTATCTTAATTGCAGGGTTGCTTGAGAGGGATATCTTTGACCTATACCTCCCGAGTTCGATAAACCTTGGGTTATTCACTTAAGGGAAACTTGCTGCTGTTCTACAAACCTCTGCACTTGGAGGCCCAACACTGTCTACAAGAATAGAAGTGTGCGTAGACATCAAGACATTTTCTGGCGCCATTGCCGGGGAGGTAATGTAAAAGGTACTCACATCTTCTGGCTACTAAGCTATCTAGCACTGTTGCCGGCGTGTGTGTGCTCGAATGTATCTTCTTTAGATTCTGCAATTATATCTTTTTGTTTCTTGTTTTTATTTAACTAGATAGGCTTAATGGAAAACAACAACAAAATTAGAAAGCTATATGAAATTTATCTTGAGTTAGGACATGATGTGTTTGAAGAGAAAATTAAAAAACACATGGAAAATTATTTGCATGATGGTAGCAATGTTATCACTATAAATTCTTGGAACACCATTATTGCTAATGCTCTGCAAAAGTTTAAGCTTGGGGAAGCCGTTGTTGATGAATGTGATATTTTTAGTCCCCCAAGTTTTGACGAGAAAATTTTCTTTGATGATGCTTTGTCTCCAATATATGACGATTATAATGATTGTGATATTTTCACTCCACCTACTATTGAGGATATAGTTTATATTGATTATGATATGCCTCCTATATATAATGTTTACAATGATGAATATGATATTTTCAGTCCATCTAGTATTGAGGATAAAAATCATTTCGATTATTCTATGCCTCCTATTTATGATGATTACATTGATGGATGTGATATTTTTACTCCCACTATTACTAATGAAACTGTTTATGCTTATGTGGAGAGTAATAGTATGCTTATGGATCATGATAATAATGCTTTATGTGATAGCTATATTGTTGATTTTATTCATGATGCCGCTGAAAATTATTTTGAGAGAGGAAAATATGGTTATAGAAATTTTCATGTTACTAAATTTATCCTCTTTATGATGAAGGTTTTGGTCTTTCTCTTGATTTGTTTTTATTTGTTGGGTACTTTAAAACCTACTGGTCCTTATGAGAGAGGGAGACACGGTTTCATATATCTCAATAACATTAAGTGCCCTCTCTTTTTGTTGAAATTTTGAAGTTGCACTTGCTTTGCCTTCCTATGCTAGTCACTTTGTGCTTCATTGATTTATTTTCTTACAAGATCCCAATGCATAGGAAGTGGGTTAGACTTAAATGTGTTTCATATTTTTCTCTTGATGCTCTCTTTCCGATGTGAGCATCATTAAAACTATCAAAGCCTAGCTATATGGCTATAAAGAAAGCGCTTTGCGGGAGGCAACCCGGTTATTTTGATGTGTGATTTTCTTTGTGTCCTATTGCTGTAACAAGAGAGTTTGTTTTTAGCTTAGTTTCTGAAATTTTGAATAAAGTGCCAAGTTTTACCCATTTTGGTCTTGAAAAGTTGCTTATAGCGTTCGAAGATTTTGTTCCTGCATGAATCTGTGCACGGTATGATTTTTAGTTCTTGTTCCGTAATTCCGAATGAGCTCATATTTGAACTGTAGTTGAAACTTTTCATACTCTGTATGCATGAATGTTTGCAGAATTTTTCGGAAAAGTTTGGTAGGGTAGAAAAATACGTTTTGCTGCTACTGTTTTTTCTGGACAGATTCTGTCCCATTTTGTTTTATGCATGTTTTGAACTTTTATCTTGAATCTTTTTGATTCAAATGAGTTTATGAGTAGGCATACAACATAATATACTTTCTGGACATTCTTATGATGTTTTGTTTAAGGATTATATGCTGCAAGAAACCTATACCTCCCTGAGTTCGATAAACCTTGGGTTATTCACTTAAGGGAAACTTACTGCTGTTCTACAAACCTCTGCACTTGGAGGCCCAACACTGTCTACAAGAATAGAAGCGTGCGTAGACATCAGTGTGTGACTCACTACGAGGCGCCTCGCTTTTGACGCTCGGAGGTCTTCTTCCTCTACACGTCCTTGATGTCGGCTTCGTTGGCTTCATCGACAACGCTTGTGCGGGAGCGTAATTGAAAGTGCATGTTGCCCCCATGCGTGATTTTGGTAATTAATGACAATCTTTATGGACTAATTTTTATATTGAGATATTCTTATAGATCTTGTCCATAGGAAAAGATAGGAGTTCATGTGTTGGACTCTTGAAGATGACATGATGACCAATGCTCTTTTCAAGGGTTTATATGAAGAATGGTCATGTGTAGAGTTGAGCTTATTGCAAGTATGACTTCGAAAATAAGATTGAGTGGACAATCATGTTTACCTCCAAGCCATCATACATATCAAGAGAAGAAGATGAAGTGCAAGTTCAATATGATGCATCTCGGAAGATATCATTTGATTGAAATTTGCAAATTAAGGAGACATGAAGACGGAGCTTAGCGTGTCCCTCCCATAATGGAGTATGGGGGAGCATTTGGAGAAGTCTTCATCAAGCATGTGCTAGCAAGCACAATCAAGAAAGGTATTTCAACTTGAGAGAGTCAACATCGTCATCATCGAGCTCAAGTGGAATGCGCAAGGCAAAGGTATGATCTTGATAGGTTTTCTATTTTACGGTCTCATAGTGTTAGTGGGAGACCGGGTTATAGGATAGACGGCGTACTATCAAGAGGGGCTCTCAAGTGAGTAACTTGATCACATCTTTGTGGAGAGCTCAAACCTTTGCATTCTTGGCATATCATCTTTCTTGGTTCTTACTTGGCTTCTCTCCTTGTTGGGTTTTGGTGCTTGTTGTGATCTTCATGACAAGCCCAAGTTCACCGAAAACGGATTTCGTATGGTAAACTTGTTACATTTTCGGTTTTGAAGGTTTTACTGGTCTTTCGTTTTAGAGAGGTTTTACCTTTCTACATTTGGTTTTACCTTCCCTTGTTGGACTATGATGTTTCTCTGCATGATCTTACAGTGCTCGTTGTGGTGATTGATAACCCACAAGTATAGGGGATCGCGTGTAGCCTTTTCGATAAGTAAGAGTGTCGAACCCAACGAGGAGCTAAAGGTAGGATAAGTATTCTCTCAAGTTCTATCAACCACTGATACAACTCTACGCACACTAAACGTTTGCATTATCTAGGAAATAAAACTACGGTAGCAATACGGGTATGAGAGATAGTTTTGCAAGATAGTAAATGACAAGAAAGTAAAAGTTAGTGCTGCAGCAATAAAGTACACTAAGTAACACTAAAATAACAGTACCATGAGTGTGGAAAAGTGGTGTTAATTGTGGTGCCTTTGTCCAAGATTAATTAGTGAAGAGATCTAGTTCATTGTCTTTGATGCAGTTTTCAATGTGGGAGAGGCTAAATATACATGCACTCCACTACTTGCGATTACAAGTACTATATGATTGGATTGTTAGCAAACATCCGTAAATACTAACAATGCATTAAGGTTTCTCCAACCATAGCCTTAAGTTTATGGTCCTCTTAGTCCCATACGTGCAACTAACCGGTTTGAGTCCTTAGGTTTCTGTCACTCCGGCAGAACTACTCCCCTTCCTTTGCACATACTACTAACCCTAGGGTGTTGATCCATGCGCGCATAAGTATAATGGACACCAAAGGATAGTACCATATCAATATACAACTCTAATGAACCATAGACATTCAACAAAGCAATCAATAGACAAATAAACTACATAAACATGACATAGATCATAGGATAAATATTATAGCATCAAACACCATGTTTACATAGGACGGTACAGAGGTTTGTGGGAGGATGAACCACTGAATACAAGGAGGAGATGGTGATGGAGATGGCGGTGAAGACGGCGGAAAGGGGCAGCACGGCGGCGGCGCGGCGGTGCGGGGAACTCCTTTCCCGCCGCCGGCAAGCTTGGGGAGCGCCGCCCCTTAGCCTCCCTCCTTCATGGCTTCTTGGGAGCCCTCCCCCATGGAGATGGGATCCATGGGGGAGGCAAAAACGTGGCTTTTGGTGGCTGAAATTCGTGGGTGGAGGAGTCCTCCACGAGTTAGATTTCCTCCCTTTATATGTCTTCTCGGATTTCCATCACCCCTTTTAGGGTTTCACCATATTGGGCCTACAGGCCGCATCCGAACTCCGACTGGGCTGAACTCGGGCTCAAACTCTTCGTATGGAAATTTCTGGCAACTTTGCAAAGGCAATGATACCCTTTTGACGTCATCTTCGAGGGTCAAACTGGCAAACTCCGAAAACAGTTCTGAGACAGATTTCAGCAAAGTTCCAATTCGACTCCAACAAGGTTTTCTCTTGTATTCTTGATAATTCCTACACATCAAAGTGTAAAAAAAGAACATTGTACACTTTTGCAACTATTAATAGGTTAGTCCAAATAAATCATAAACTTAATATAAAAACAAGTGTCAAAGGCATAATATGAACATGAAACAATCAAAAATTATAGATACGTTTTGGACGTATCAGTGATTCCAACGAGCCCAAGAACATCGAAAACGGAGTTCGTATGCCCAAGATATCTTCATTTTCGTGTTCGGTCTTGCTGTAGTTTTTTCCAGGCCAGAGTCTCCGGTCCCGGACCGGACTCTCCGGTCCTCAAGTTTCGTTTTTCGTTCCAGCGGGCGTCACTCTCTGTATAGGGGTCCGGAGTAGGTCCAGAGTGACCCGGAGTCTCTGGGGGCCGGAGTCTCTGGTCCTAGCAGACCGGAGTCTCCGATGTTATTTTTTCCTGCAACGGCTCTTTTTCGTGGGACCTATAAAAGGCCCCTTCTTCCCCAAAGAGACCAGCTCTTCCAAACACGAAATTTCCCCCTCTCTCACCTCCATTGTTGACCTTGGAAAGCTTGCCCCTCTCCCAATTCCTCCAATGATTCTTGCATATCTTTGAGGGATTTGAGAGAGGAGATCTAGATCTACATTTTCACCAATCAATCTCTCCTCTAAGTGAGGGGAACCTAGTGGATCTAGTTCTTGGAGTTCTTGTGTGGTTCTCCTCTTTGTTCTTCCTCTCTTATTCCCCCACAAGCATTTGTTGCTTTGTTGGAATTTGAGAGTGGAGATTTGAGCACTTATGCTCTTGCCTTTTGCATTTGGTGCATCGGTGTGCTCTCCACGAGGATTCGTGGAAGTTGAAATCTTGTGAACTTGTTACTCTTGGGTCTTTGGACCCTAGATGCCCACGTGGTGGTTGAGACCCTTGGTGGTCACTTGTAGCCGTTCGGGAGCCCCCAATCCCGTTGTGGGTTGTGCTCCGGATTGTTGTTGAAAGCCGTTCGGGAGCCCCAATCCCATTGTGGGTTGTGCCCGGATTGTTGTTGAAAGGCTCCAGATTCCGCCTCGAAGGATTCTAATAGTGGAAGGTGAACCAAACCTTTGTGGTGCGGTTCATCAGAGAAGAAGGTGAAACCTTTGTGGTTGTTGAACCATTGTGTTGGTTCACACCTCTCAACCGAGACGTACTCCCTTGAGAGGAGGAACTCGGGAATACTTCCTTGTCTCCGCGTGCCTCGGTTATTTCTATACCGAGCTCTTTACTTATGCACTTTACATTGTGATAGCCTTCTTGCTTGAACTATTCTATATTGCTATCACCTTGTTGCTTGTCTTGCTTAGCATAAGTTGTTGGTGCACATAGGTGAGCCTAGTTTATTTAGGTTGTTGGCTTGTTAATTTAAACACCTAGTTTTATTCTGCAATTATCAAGCCTAAACCGGAAAAGTTTTAAACCGCCTATTCACCCCCTCTAGGCGACATCATTGTCCTTTCAATTGGTATCAGAGCCTGGGCTCTCTATTTGGGCTTTACCGCCTAGAGAGTAAAAGATGTCGTTTAGAGAATTAGTGCACGATCCCACCTTTATATTCGATGGCACAAATTATGATGTTTGGAAAATTCGCATGCTTAATCTTTTTAGGGCCATGGGTCCAAATTATATTAAGAGGATTGTAGATGTGAGTTTATCGCCTCCAAAGGATTTCCAAGAATTATCTTTAGAGGATGAGATAAACTCTCATCTCGAGACTCAAGTTACTAATGGTCTTATATGTGTTTTGACCGATGTAGTCTTGCTTCAATCATGCCTTTTTGAAATGCACATGAGCTTTGGACCAAACTTCAAGATATATATGAAGTGTCCAAAATTATTGAGGATGATTGTTCTCCCTCCACCTCCGGCCGTGATGAGTTCACAACTTCTTCCACTTCACTAAAATGTTATTTGTCACAAGGTAATGATATGGTGAGTGGTGATAGAAATTGCACTGGTGATGGTGAACTTATTATTGATTATACTTCTTCTCTATCACATTGCAATGTTCTATCTTTGGACTTAAACTCTTCTAGCACTCCAAATGTCATACATGGTAGAGTTGATAGTCCTTGCATATCATGTAATAGTTGCTTAACTAAATCTAATGATGATATGCTCTCTATGTCTTGTTATCATGAAAATAATGCTTCCATATCCTCTAGTACTTGCATGACTAACAATTTAGAGGAATCCCAACATTTGTTGGAACAAGACATGGACCTCAATGATGCTTCAAGTAATTCTTCATCCTTCTCACCCATTAATCATGTTTGCCTAATGGCTAAGGATTCCAAGGTAACTTCTACCTCGAATCCGAGATATGTGATGATGTGGTTGAGGATCCTCATGGAGAAGATTTTGACATTGAAACCTTAACCAAGAAGGGTGAGATTGTTCTTGGTGCTCTTCCCAAAGGTAGTGAAGCTATCTCTTCTCTATGTGAAATCGTTGCTCATGGTATCAAATGTATAGAAATCATTGAGGATTTGGATACTCAATTTGAGGAAAAGTGTAAAATTGAGAGAGAAGATGCTAATGATAAAGCATCCTTAGAGAATGCCCTTGAGGAAGAGCAAGAGCTTCGAGTGTCTCTTGAGGAGAAACTTGAATCTCTTGATGAATCAAATGATCTTATCATTGATAAAATCCTTAAGGAAAGAGATTGCTATTGCAAAATATAAAGTGCTTAGAAGGAAAAGGTTGAATTTGGAGTTGGCAATGCTAGATTAGTTGAGGATATAGAGAAACTTGACAAAACCCATAAGGCTTTGGAAAGTGAACACTCTCTCCTTATAAAGTCTCATTATCAACTCCAAACTCAACTATCTAAAAATGATGAGCTTGTCAAGTTGTCTTCTTCCATTTATAATGATAATGATGCTTGTGCTACTAACTCCATTTCTTTTGAAGTATCTATTTTGAAGGAGAATGTTGAGCTAAGGGCCCAACTTGAGTTGCTAACTAGCAAGTATGGGAAATTGGAAGAAAGTCATGAAAAGCTCTCTAGCTCTAATGATGATCTTCTAGCATCCCATGCTAAGCTAAAGTTAGCTCATGAGGCTATTATATCAAAGGTAACATCTTGTGAGCCTCATGTGGACAATGGCACAACTTCTACTCTTAATGCTATATTGTTTTGTGCTAGTCCTAGTGATTCATCCACTCACAATGTTGCTAAATCTGTGATGAATTACTTTCCTTGCCTTGTTGCTCTAACAATGAAGCATCTACTTCCTATAGTGTTTGTGTTGATACTAACCATGTAGAGGAATTAAAAGATCTCAAGGCCAAGTCACTTCTTTGAAGAAAGACTTGGAAAAGCGTCATGTTGGGAAGTCCACACTTGACAATATGTTGAGTGTTCAAAGACGCCCCAATGACAAGAGTGGACTTGGATTTAACTCCAATCAGAACAACAAGTCCAAGATCAACAAGAAGAAAAAGGGCCAAGAACAAGTCAACAATTCGGCCAAGATTGTTTGCTTCAAGTGCAAAGTTGAAGGGCACCATGTTAGATCTTGCCCTTTGAAGAAGAAGCTTCTTAGTGATAAGCAACAAGGGAGAAGCCTCAAGCTCAAACTCAAGTTCCTCAAGTTGAAGAATGACCTCTTCCCAAGAAGACTCAAGCTACTCCTCCTCAAGTCGAGATTACAACCAAGAAGAAAGGAGGAAGTCGATGTTGCTACCTATGCCATGAAAAGGGTCACCTTGCTTCTTCATGCACTAATGGTACCTTATCCAACCCCTTATAGTTGATGATGTTTATTCTCTTCGGAAGGATAAGGTTGGCAATGTGTTTGCCAAATATGTTGGTACTCAAAGTGGTGTCAAGAAAAGAACCATTTGGGTTACCAAAACCTATTGTGTCTAACCTCTTAGGACCCAACTTGGTTGGGACAACAAGCAAAAATTTGATCAATAGGTGTTGTTGGAGGACATTGGAGACTTGGCTACATCATGAAGAATTAAGGGATCTTCATCAATTATATTCTCTCAAGCCAAGTCATTCGGGTTACATTGTTCTATCTATTACCCAATGTTCCTCCTTGCGGTAACTTGTGCTTATACCAATATTCACTGAAAGTTGCTTGCACCCTTGCATGTGTTAGGTTTTGTACCTTGCTAGTGTTTGTATGTGTTGTGCTCTCTACTTACTTATCTTGAGAAATCAAATATGTGTATTTTGGTTTGCACACCATTTACTTGTGTTTTGAGCCTTATTGATTTTATATGCTATCTTATCTTGTTGGCTCTCATTGAGAGATTAATGGACTATCCATTTTTGGAGAGTGATATGCTTTGTGCACTTCACAATCCTAAAATTGTGTGTACATGAGGAATACCACTTAGTGTTGATATTTCAATATTATCTATTCTCTATGTGGTATGTCATGCTCATGAGAAATTCAAATTCTATAATGTCCATTAATTTCTTGAGTTGGTTTTGTTTGCCTCTTGTTTTCAAATAAGTGGATTATCACATTATGGGGGAGTAATAAGCTATGTGCATATTACAAGCCTAGAAAATGTGAACATGTGAGGTTTTGCCACCTAGAATTGATATTGTCAATTATCTTGTTCCTATGTGGCATGTTTCTCAAACAAGTTTCATATTTGCTTTATTTCTTATCTTTTGGATCATGTGTGTGAGAGAGTTTCTTGATGCTTTGCATGATCGTTGATCAAATTGAAGCCGTCAAGAATCTCTATCTAAGCATATGTTCAATTCCTATCATCTGACGTATGCTTATTTGTTGTGAAGTTGGCCTTGAATATCCTTCGTACCACCGAGAAATATCTCCATACTCCTTGTCCATGACAAGTGATACTCATATTTGTGGTGAAAATTGTGGACCATCTTCACTTTGGTTATTACTTTGAATTGCCTTATTTTGTTGCCAAAACATGTTCTATCCAATTCCTTTTGTCTTCTTTGTATCCTATGGATCTTATTGCTCTTCTTGAATTTGAGAAGTGTTTGTATAATATATATGATGTGTGATGATCCATTGGTGTGAATTTGTATTCAAAAGCAAAATCATAAATAATGCACACATATTGGGGGAGCTATCCTATATGTTTTTGAACATATTTGTCTTTAGTTGGTTTTAGATCCCGATGATATGTCTCTTTGAAGACAAGGATTTTTTCGTCTTGGTACTTTGTGCCATCATGAAAAATGTAGAGGGTTTGGTTATTCCTTGACCATATTTTCATTTGGTATCTTTTCATTTTGGTATCTTCAATCATGTGTTGATTTGGGTATTTGATATAATTTGGACAATTTCTTTTCGTGTCACACTAATGTGTGCTCTCTTGTTTTAATTGGTGTTTTATCCAAATTGTATATCTTTTGGTTCTTGAAAGTCTTGTGCATGCATATTTACTATATGTATTTCTTTGGCATGCTTACTTTCGTTGATCCAATATATAGGATAAACTCCATCAAATCCTATATAGCTAAGATGTTCATGAAATTCAATTTAACATTAATATGCACATATTTATGTGGAGTTTGTCCTATGTATTGTAGTTGCTCTAACTACTTTGGACCCAATGAGTTTGGGTACCATGGTGTACTTGAATTTGTTTTAGGTACATTGGATAAGCATTGGAAGCTTGTCTCATTTTCAAGGAAGGTGGTTGATGACCCACAAGTATAGGGGGTGTATCGTAGTACTTTCAATAAATAAGAGTGTCGAACCCAACGAGGAGCAGAAGGTGTTGACAAGCAGTTTCGGTGAAGGATTCACTGTAAATGCTCACATACAAGTTTTTAGGGGTTTTTGATATTGCAGATAAATAAAATACAAGTAAGTAAATTGCGGTAATATAATTGCAGCGAGTGACCCAATCCTTTCTACAGCAAAGGACAAGCGGTTTGTTTACTTATGATGACCAAACGTTCTTGAGGACACACGGGAATTTAGTCTAGTGCTTTCGCTTCATATAGTTGATTAATCTTCATTGTTTTGATAAGTGTTGTGTGGGTGAACCTATGCTAATGCACCGCCCTTCCTAGGACTAATACATACTTGTGATTATACCCCCTGCAAGCATCCACAAATACAAGAAAGTAATTAAGATAAATCTAACCACAGCCTTAAACTCTGAGATCCTGCTATCCCTCATGCATCGATATACCAACGGGGGTTTAGGTTATTGTCACTCCGGCAACCCATAATTAGCAAACGAATACACAATGCATTCCCCCTAGGCCCATAAAGGTGAAGTGTCATGTAGTCGACGTTCACATGACACCACTAGAAGAATAACACCACAACTTAAATATCAAACCATTAAATATTACTCAACATAATTCATACTAACATTTAGACTTCACCATGTCCTCAAGAACTAAACGAACTACTCACAAGACATCATATGGATCATGATCAGAGGTGATATAATGATGAATAACAATCTGGACATAAACCTTAATTCAACGGTTTCACTCAATAGCATCAACCACAAGGAGTAATCAACACCGGGAAATTTCCCCTATGAAATACACAAGATTCAACCTAGATGTTACAGCGGAAGGAGTGGAGTGGTGGAGATGACGGTTGTCGGCGATGGAGATGATGGTGATGATGATCCCGATGAAGTCTAGCTCGATGACGGTGACGATGGCGACGATTTCCCCCTCCGGGAGGGAATTTCCTCGGCAGATTTCTCCCTGCCGGAGAGCTTTCTCTCTCTGGTGTTTTTCGCCTCGAGGAGGCGGCGCTATCTATCCATGATGATCCCCCGAGTCTTAGGGTTTCTGGATGATGAAGTACTCGAAGGGGCGACGACTGAGGTGGGCCTGGGCCTCCTCCTCATATGGTGGCGCGGCAGCATAGGGGGCCGCGCCACCGTGTGGGCAGGGCCACGGTGGCCCACCTCGGTCTCCATTTTGGCTCCCTCCGTCATATGACAAATATAAGCTTTTGTATATTTTCCTCGAATTGTTGAACTCCAGAAATATCGTATCTTGACGATGCTTTTTCCAGCAGAATCTGACTCCGGTGAATCACTAGTACAGAACGACACATTGGAAACGGGCCAAAAACCCCATCAGAAACGGAAAAAAAGGGTCCGTGTCCCCGACCCCATTACTGATGTGAAGGCCCTCATCGGTAACGGAGGCGAAAAAACCGTCGCTGATGAGGCGTCGGTTTGGCAACGGTTGTGCACAACCTCCGTTCTGATGTGTCGGAACATCAGTAACGGAGATTCTGTTTCTGCTCATTTGCATTAAGGTTTCTTCATAAGCCTAGAGCAGGAATAGATTTGGTGTGGGGACCCCGGACTAGCTGTCCGAAATACCCGATTATGCTTAACACAACGATCCCGTGATCAGTCTATCGTTGCACATAATCCGAATTGGATACCAAAGTTTACATCCATTACAGTACCGAAGTAAAAGTCTTACATAAATGGTCATTTAGACCAAGTCTTACATAGGTGCCTTCATGGGCCAAACCAAAATATCAGCGGAAGCTACGGCGTAGAGACATCATATTCTAACGATGACAACCCGACAGCAGCTGACTTGTGGAGATCCTTAGTTGGCGAAGAAGTCGCCATACTCCTGCTCGGCGTAGTGCTCCTCCTCATAGTCTGGCTAGGACAATAGCCAGGGACGAAACCAATATGAGTACATTTGAATGTACTCGCAAACTACCCCAACATGAGTATGCACTAGTTTTAACTTAATGGACAACTTTTATTTATTTTAAACATCTCTATATCTTTATTGAAAAAGGTAAGAAGAGTTTTATAACCACTTTTAAAGAAATCATTTTATCTGTTTCTCCAAAACTCCTCCTTTTTCCGCCCGTCATGGTCCACTTCCTCCATCCACCTCATACCGATCCGTTGGTATAGGTGTAAGGAACATTCTCCACTTCATGTTCTTTTTAAAACTCAAAGTTTTCAAAACTTGCACATGGTCAAAGTAGGGCCTCCCAACTGTCCATATCCGAGGACTCGGCTATTCGAATAGTTTTAACGCTCTGCAGAGGTAGCACGCTTTTAGCCCACATCCATCCGGCAACTCATCGTGTCTGCCACGTCTCGCCATACCAGGTGTATGCGAAGTAAACCGCCGGCCATAGCCCTTATTTGCTCATGCTAGTATAGGATCCTTCCCAATGACACTTTCCATCGACACCCAGTCCAGTTTCCCGTCAGAAACCCTAAGTGTGAGGACTCATAGTTTTGTCCGGCGGTTTATGGTGGAACCTTCTATCCTCCCCACCAACTTGTGTGAGGACCCGGGTCAGGGGTAGGTCCTCGGACCATCCCCTCATGCATAACGGAGTCATCTCCGTCGATGAGGTATCCCATACTAATAAGAGCAAACTACATGACTAAGCCTTTTCCCATATGTGGTAGATGTGGTCGCACAGGGTATCGATGGTTGACGTAAGTACAAGGACACACTGTGCATTTTTCATAAACATCACCATTTTTCCACTTCTCCATTCCAACACCGACATCTCGGCATTTCATAATCTCACAAGTAATTGCAAGGAGTTTTGAATAAACCATATTTGTTTTTTCCCATCCTAAATTTGATATAACTATCTTATTTTTCTACATAGGTGGCAAAATAATTTCCATATACTTTTGAAATGGGTTTTATAAATCTTGCCTTGAGAGTAAAACATGTTATGAAAGTAGATGCATATGTTTGTAGTGCAAGCTCAGAGAATAGCTTGCCTTGCTCGGCAAAGTGACCTGGTCTTGTTCTTCATTTCAGCAAACTCTCCTTCCTCGATAATCCGACAACGTTCTCGTCTAATTAATAACAAACAATACAACAATCACTAAGCTATACAAGCAATCATCTCAACATAACAATCAAAACATCACAAATAGCTACTGCACACATCAAACCATACAATTTGGTTTCAAAATAATTGATTTAAACATTATTAATTACTTCTAAATTAGGCAGAAACTTGTTGAACATGTTTAATTCACAACTTGAGTTCTGTTGGTCACAAAAATACAAACTAAAATTCTATGGAAAGCTACTGATGTGTAGAAGACAACACAATTTGATTTGGTTCAATTGGAGTTACTAAACTCCCTACACATTTGTTTGAATCCAGAAGCTTAATAACCAAGTTTTGCTACCATTTAAATTTTATTGCTTCAAAAATTAAATCTTTAGGGGTGACTAAACATGACTAAATGTGACCTAAAAAATTGGTCCTAATTCATTTGGGTTAACCATTTAACATAATTAAATGTTTGAGTGCAGAAGGGTGTTTAAACTTCAACTTTATACTAAACAATTACTACTGCACAAATAATTCTACCAAAATTAGGGAAGCTAACACTAGGAAGTACTAAGCTAACAAAATTGGTTTGGAATTATTTGGACTAACATAGTATCAGAAACAAACAAGTTTAGAATTTAAACCTTCTGTAGTATTTTTAATAATACTTTTTAACTATTTAATTAAATGGAATGAATCCAATTGGTTGGTTAAATTTTAATAAGCTTTCCAGAACAATTGAGTTTGATTTATTTGGATTCCTAAATCTCGAGATATTGAATTTTGAAGTTGGTCCAGTACTGTTTTTCAGCATTTCAATTTAATAACAGAATTTCGAGTTATGGATAATGTTCAGATTTCTGACTAGTGGGACCTACACGTCAGCGACACAGTGTGCGCGTGGAAATTAATAAAATGCTGACGGGTGGGCCAGCATGTCAGCCTAACATCTAAACGAAGGGGTACGCTGCCGTTGGATCAAGATCCAACGGCCCACGTTCGAGTCCATCGGCGACGACCATTTCTGGGCGGCGCCGTGGCTCCGGCGACGGCGAGGTGGAT
Source organism: Poa pratensis (assembly GCA_947311845.1). Taxonomy (NCBI): domain Eukaryota; kingdom Viridiplantae; phylum Streptophyta; class Magnoliopsida; order Poales; family Poaceae; genus Poa; species Poa pratensis. The sequence continues at coordinate 169,106,764 of CAMZMU010000052.1, forward strand.
GGTTGGCTCACCTAGAGGGCTCGGGAGGTCACGGAGATGATGCAGATCGACGGCGGCGGCTTGGGGGAAGCTCCTGGCTGAGTTGCACTTGCTGGGACGGCGTGTAGCGGCGACGGCGATGCGTCGGACTTCCACGGCCACGGCAACGAACTCCGGCGAGCTCCTACGGGCGCGTCTGTGCACGAAACAGAGGGAAAAGGGCTCGGGTGAGTGCAGTGTTCATAAGGAAGAGAGTAGGGCCAGAGATGAGAGAATGGGAGGGTGTGGCGTCGCGGCCATGTCCGACCTCGACGGCGGCAGTGGCGGCAGCGAGCACGCCCTCCTGGCGTGCCCTGGTGAAATTGGAGCGAGGGAGAGGTCGAGAGAGTGGCGTGGAGTTTCCAGAGAGGCTTGGGGTGGTTTAAATAGCACGGGGGCGGCGTATCGTGGACGAGGTGCACGGACGGCGTCCATGGCGTTGCCGGCGAGATATTTCTCCTCCATCCGACGCGGCGGTGCGAGGGACGTGGAGACTAGGCGTTCACCGGGGTCCGGACATGTTCTAGAAGCTCTGGCTCGAGCGGTGCGTGTCGAGGTGCAGAGGGCTGCGCGAATTTGGGCCGGCATCGCCGCGGCTGCCACGGCGGCGCTGGGGTGGATTCGAGGCGAGGGAGGGCGTGAATGCTCTCCTCTGCGGCGCCGCGGCTGCAGAGGCACGGGAGCGAGGGAGAGCGCGGCCAGGGGGCCTGGGGAGCGCGGAAACGACGGGGAACGGCACGGCGACACGGCGACGGTGACGGGGAGCTAGGGGTAGGAGACGACGACGTTTTCGCCGAACGCCCCCTGGACTTTCTTTTCCATTTACAACTAGGTCCTTCTGCTTCTTTTTCTTCTTTTCAATTCCAGCAGCACTTTCTGGAATTTATTTGAGGTACTTAAACATTTTAGAAAAATTCACAAATATTTGTGAGGCTTCCACATAGCATGTAGTAGCTCCACAAAATTTGGCATTTCAAAATAAAATGTTTTGAATCATTTTCTTTCATAGGGTTTTAATTATTGCATTTTGTTTTATTTCAATTGTTTTTACTTTTGAATTTTAAAATAGGTGTAAAATATTATTTGGAAGAGATAAGTGATAAGGATGTAAATGAGAGGTTTCATATACATTCCTCTGAATTTTGTTTGGAACATTATTGAGTTTCTTATTTGTCACTTTTTTTTTCTTGTTTCACTTTTGCTTTTGCATTTTCTTTCTATTAATTCAAGCAAACAAGCAACACAACAACAAGAATTAATTACCACAAGCAACAATTACAAACAACACATAAAATCAACAAAAGTTTTTGTTGGCTCTCATTTTTGGAATAATAATACTGATTAATATTTTTGGGATGTTACAATCCTTCCCCCCTTAAATAAATCTCGTCCCGAGATTTGCTAGGCTTAGGTACTAAAGAGGTCTGGGAATTCGCTTCGAAGATAATCTTCGCGTTCCCAAGTTGCTTCTTCTTCAGAGTGGTTAGTCCACTGGACTTTGTAAAACTTGATCGCACGTCTTCGGGTAACACGAACATCTTCTTCGAGAATTTGAGGGTCTCTCACGATAGTCAGGTCTTGGTTCAGGTCGATGGAGAGGTGGTCGATGTTTTTGAAAACATCAGGCTGGTCAGGAACTTCAAGACACTTCCGGAGCAAGGAAATGTGGAAGACATCATGATAATCTCCTAACTCCTGGGGTAACTCCAGCTGATAGGATACTTCTCCTCGACGAGCAATGACCTTGAAGGGTCCAATATACCTTGGCGCTAACTTTCCTTTGACATGGAAACGCTGCATTCCTTGAGGGGTGTCACTCGGAGATAAACATAATCTCCGACACTGAAGTGAGATCACGGCGCTTGGTGTCAGCGTAACTCTTCTGACGGGATTGGGCAGTTTTGAGGCGTTCACGAATAAGCTGAACTTGCTCTTCAGCTTCACGGAGGGTATCTGGTCCGAACAATTTGCTTTCTCCGGTATCGGACCAATTCAGGGGTGTACGACACTTCTTGCCGTAAAGGGCTTCAAAAGGGGCCATTTGCAGACTAGACTGATAACTGTTGTTGTACGAGAACTCTGCAAACGGAAGACAATCTTCCCACTTGGAACCATAGGATAGAACACATGCGCGAAGCATGTCCTCCAATATCTGGTTCACTCGCTCAGTTTGGCCATCGGTCTGGGGATGATAAGCTGTGCTAAATGCTAACTTGGTTCCGAGGGCTTCATGAAGGGATTTCCAGAATCTTGAGGTGAATTGCGTGCCTCTATCAGATACAATCTTCTTAGGCACACCATGCAGGCTCACTATTCTGGAAATATACAGGTCTGCTAACTGAGCTCCGGTATGGTGGTTGACAGGAACAAATGGGCAACCTTGGTCAGTCGATCAACGATGACCCAGATTGAATCATGGCCTCGGTTGGATCTTGGAAGTCCGGTAATAAAATCCATTCCAATCTCATCCCACTTCCACTCGGGAATTTTCAAAGGTTGAAGCAATCCAGCGGGTCGCTGATGTTCAGCCTTAACTCGCTGGCAGATGTCACACTTGGCTACGAAGAACCAATCTCTCGCTTCATTCCATGCCACCAAAATCTTTCTCGAAGGTCTTGGTACATTTTGGTTCCGCCGGGGTGGATTGAATAAGGGGTCTCATGGGCCTCCTTCAGGATTAACTCCTTAAGTTCCGTGACATTGGGCACACAGATACGGTCATTGAATTTCAGCACTCCTTCAGCATCTTCGGTAAAACCGGGTGCTTTGCCGAGGGAAATCTTCTTCCTAATTCCTCTATGCTTTCATGACCTTTTGGGCTTCTTTGATTTGATCCATCAGGGTTGGGGTTAACTCTAAATTGGCGAGATAACCATGGCTAACAAGCTCTAGTCCAAAATCTTGGAACTCTTTGAACAAGGCTGGCTGTTCGGCTTGGATCAGGGCATTCAGGGTGCAAGGTTTGCGACTAAGGGCATCGGCAACTACATTAGCCTTTCCAGGGTGATAATGGATTCCAATATCATAATCCTTGATTAATTCCATCCATCTCCTCTGTCGCAGGTTCAGATCTTTCTGGGTGAAAATATACTTCAAGCTTTTGTGATCTGTATAGACCTCGCAGCGATGTCCCGCAAGATAGGGACGCCACTTTTGAGAGCAAGAACAACAGCAGCTAACTCCAAGTCATGGGTTGGGTAATTCTCTTCATGCGGTCGCAACTGCCGGGACAGTACGACACAACTTTGCCTTCTTGCATCAGAACGCAACCAAGTCCGAGGCGTGATGCATCGCAATACACGTCGAAACTCTGGGTGACGTCTGGCATGATCAGGATTGGGGCTGAGGTTAGTCTCTTCTTCAGTTCTTGGAAACTATCCTCACACTTCTGAGTCCATTCAAATTTCTTGTCCTTCTTCAACAGTTGGGTCATAGGTTTGGCTATACTGGAAAATCCTTCAACGAACTTGCGGTAATAACCGGCAAGTCCGAGAAAGCTTCGGATTTCAAAACATTGGTTGGGGATAACCAGTCAAAATGGCTTGATCTTTCTGGGTCAACAGAAATTCCTCCGGCAGATACAACATGTCCGAGAAATGCCACTTCACTGAGCCAAAACTCACACTTGCTAAGCTTGGCATACAGCTGGTGCTCTCGGAGGTCTCCAAAACTAGACGCAGGTGTTCAGCATGCTCTTCTTCGGTCTTGGAATAAATAAGGATGTCATCAAGGAAAACTACCACGAACTTGTCGAGGTACTCCATGAAAATCTTGTTCATGAGATTCATGAAATAGGCTGGGGCATTGGTCAGACCAAAAGACATCACGGTGTATTCAAACAAACCGTAACGAGTGGTGAAGGCGGTCTTGGGAATGTCTGTCTCTCGGATCTTCAACTGATGGTATCCTGTCCGAAGATCGATCTTGGAAAAGACTCGGGCTCCGTTCATTTGATCGAACAGATCCTCGATCTTGGGAAGAGGTACTTATTTTTAATGGTCACGTCATTCAGCTTGCGATAATCCACACACAGGCGTGTGGTACCGTCTCTCTTGTCCACAAAATAATGGGTGATCCCCAAGGTGAAGCGCTTGGGCGAACAAGTCCTTTGCTGAGCATATCTGCCAATTGCTTCTTCAACTCAACCAGCTCTTCCGGATTCATCCGATAAGGTCTTTGGGATATAGGGGCGGTTCCTGGGATAAGCTCAATTATGAACTCAATTTCCCGGTCTGGCGGCATACCAGGCAATTCTTCTGGGAAAACATCCTTGAACAGGTGAACAACACGGATCTCATCTAGGGCAGGTCGAGCTATGCTCTCATGGCAGCCTGGGTGGATTGACTAGTTTCAGACACATACTCCACTTCTACTTCTTTGTCGGTGGTGATGGATACAGCTCTTCTAGCACAGTCAATTCGACCATGGTACTTGGCTAACCAATTCATACCGAGTATAACATCGATGCCTTGGGTTCCCAGAACAATTAAGTTAACTGGAAACTTTTCTCCTTTGATCTCAAGGGGTACATCGGAGCAAAACATCTTGGTCTCTACGGTGGATTCTGGGATTTGGATGACCATGGGTTTGGGTAAGAGGCTCTCGACTAAACCTCCCTTAGCAACAAATTCTTGGGTAACAAATGAATGGGTAGCACCAGAATCAAACAGAACAGTTGCAGGTACTGAGTTGACAAGGAACGTACCCAGCACAACATCCGGAGCATCCTGAGCTTCTTCAGCATTGATGTGGTGCAGACGACCCTTGGCAACAGCAGCATTTCCGCGGGGTGCGGCATTCTTGCCATTTCCATTTCCATTGCGGCCTTGACCATTGTTCTGTGCCGGCGCATTGGGGCGCTGGACATTCCTCTTGGGATTGGGACATTCTTTGGAGTAGTGACCCTTGTTGCCGCATTCAAAGCAGATCACATTGGGATTGCGGGTGAAGTTGTTGAAGTTTCCTCCGGGACGGTTATTGTCATTGGGGCGGTTGAAGTTGTTTGGGCGGTTAGGGTAATTGGGGCGTGGAGCTTGGGGTGGACGATAGGCAGGCCTGGTGTTCTGCTGAAAGATACGAGGTTTCTGGCTGCTCGAACCTTCCTGAGCATTCATCCTCCTCTTGCGACCTTCATACATAGACTTGCGCTTGGTCTCCAGCTGGATGGCTTTGTCCACAAGTGACTCCAGATCACGGAAGTCATGGATAACCAAGCACACTGCAGTTCATCATGAGTCCACTCATGAAACGCTCCATCTTCTTCTCTTCTTTGTCGGTGTCATCAGGAGCATACCGAGATAAGTCGGTAAACTCATCCAGATAACCGACCACATCTTACTTCCCTGCCTCAGCTTGCGGAACTCATCCTTCTTCCTCTCAATAAGTCCCTGGGAATATGCTTCTTGCGGAACTTCTCCTGGAACTCAGCCCAGTTGATGACATGACCAGCTTGCTGGAGAGCCTTGGTAGTTTCCCACCAAGCTCTTGCAGGTCCAGCGAGATAGTGGGTTGCATACAACACTTTCTCATTCTCTCCCACAGCAGCAACTTCAGATTATTGTCGATGGTGCGAAGCCAATCATCGGCTTCTAGTGGGTGAAGTCCCTTGGAGTAGGTGGGTGGGTTGGTCTTCTGAAATCGCCTAAGGTAGATCGCTGGTTTCCATCGCCATTGCCATTACCACCATTGTTGTTGTTGTTGTTGTTGTTGTTATAGCGGCTGCGAGTTGTTGCAGGGCGAGATGAGCCTGGCGCTCTGCCGGGCATTTTCACGTTCCTCCATGATAAGCGCGAGAAGTTGGGCGGGGGTTGGGTCCGGTGGTGGTGGTGCTGATCCTGATCCTCCGCATTGCGCGACGGGGCGGCATCCTGAAGCACACCGGGTATAAGAGGCAAGGCAAGAAAAGTTCGACTAAGGGAAAAGACGATCTCGCAAGTGGTTGATTAATTTAAGATTATATGAAAATATTTCACACAGATTTAAACAAGACAAACATACTTATATTACCAACATCACATCAAGGAGTTCACATCAACAACAAGCTTACAACATCAAGCTTACAACATCACCTTACATCTAGATACATAACATCTGGTTTCCAAAAGAACCACTACTTCGACTCGACTACGATAGGGGGTCAACCTAATCCTGCGGTAGTGATCAAGTCACTCGCCTACTGAGGTGGAACCTCCAGCTCTAACACGTCAGCATCTGACTGGTAGGTGGCTCCTCGGGATCCTCCTCCTCGTCCTCGAGAACTGCTCGAGTGGCTCCTCCTCGTCAACTAACTCCTCCTCATCATCCTCCTCCTCACAGTCCATCTCCTCCACGAAGTCATCATCGTCACTGAGGAAAGCGTTGTTCTCCTTGCGGAGATCCTCGCCCTCCTCCTCCATCTCGTCAGTATGGTGCTCTAGATCCTCAATCAGCCCGTCCTGCTCGCCACCTTCGTGCGGAGCTTCACGATAGTCTCCTCAGCTGCCCTCTTCCTGAGAAGAGCGACCTTCTCCTCCATCAGCTTCCTCGTTCTCGCGAAGCTCAACGAGCGACTCGCGGTCAAAGTGGAGCTGAATCCTAGTGCGCAACAGATCATCCTGAGTGCACTGAAGTAAGATCTCCATGTCCATGATGTAGCTCCCAAACATCGGGTGGTAAGGGAAGGAGTAGGGTGTCCGTCGCAGTTGCGCCTCCCGTAGAACCGGAAACGGGAGTCTACTAACTCCGCCTTGTGCTCCTCACAAAGTCGGGCTAGCATCCTCTGTGTAGCAGTACAGAGACCGTCAACCCAGGTGGCCTCCTTGGTGGTGAAGATGAGCGTCCTGGAACTGGGAGACTTGATGTTCCTGCGAACTGACGACCTGATGAGCCAGCTCAGCCTTCCGACACCGTGAACATCAATCTGAGCTCCCTCAAACTCTGGAGCGGGGCGACCTAACAGCTTGGTCAACTCGAACAAGTCCCTCTCAAACGTCAGCTTGCTGTCCTTCTCAAGCTGAACGAACTCGGTCCAATGGAGTGCCATCTACAATTTTTAACAAAATTTTAAGTTAGTTAGGTGACAAGTGTATCAAAATTTTAATATAGTAGGGCAACAAGTGAGTCAAATTTTAAGCTTAATGAGAGGTGTGCAAAATTTTAGGGATACTAAGGAAAATGTAATATTTAATGAGAGTAAAATTTTGCATAAGTAAGAGGATTGGAGATAAGCAGTTTTCAAAATACTTCATTCCTTTCTTTTTAGAAATTCTTTTTGTAACATTTGACAAACGACCATGCTAACTAAGGTTTCCTAAAGTCAGGATGGCTCTGATACCAAGTCTGTGGGGACCCCGGACTAGCTGTCCGAAATACCCGATTATGCTTAACACAACGATCCCGTGATCAGTCTGTCGTTGCACATAATCCGAATTGGATACCAAAGTTTACATCCATTACAGTACCGAATAAAAGTCTTACATAAATGGTCATTTAGACCAAGTCTTACATAGGTGCCTTCATGGGCCAAACCAAAATATCAGCGGAAGCTACGGCGTAGTAGACATCATATTCTAACGATGACAACCCGACAGGCAGCTGACTTGTGGAGATCCTTAGTTGGCGTAGAAGTCGCCATACTCCTGCTCGGCGTAGTGCTCCTCCTCGTAGTCTGGCTAGGACAATAGCCAGGGACGAAACCAATATGAGTACATTTGAATGTACTCGCAAACTACCCCAACATGAGTATGCACTAGTTTTATTTTAGTTGACAACTTTTATTTATTTAAAACATCTCTATATCTTTATTGAAAAAGGTAAGAAGAGTTTTATAACTACTTTAAAGAAACCATTTTATCTGTTTCTCCAAAACTCCTCCTTTTTCCGACCATAGCCCGTCATGGTCCACTTTCAACCACCTCATACCGATCCGTTGGTATAGGTGTAGGAAACATTCTCCACTTCATTTTTCTTTTTAAAACTCAAAGTCTTTTAAAAACTTGCACATGGTCTTAGGGCCTCCCAATTGTCCATATCCGAGGACTCGGCTATTCGAATAGTTTTAACACTCTGCAGAGGTAGCACGCTTTTAGCCCACATCCATCCGGCAACTCATCGTGTCTGCCACGTCTCGCCATACCAGGTGTATGCGAAGTAAGCCGCCGGCCATAGCCTCTTATTTGCTCATGCTAGTATAGGATCCTTCCCATATGACACTTTCCATCGACCCAGTCCAGTTTCCCGTCAGAAACCCTAAGTGTGAGGACTCATAGTTTTGTCCGGCGGTTTATGGTGGAACCTTCTATCCTCCCCACCAACTTGTGTGAGGACCCGGGTCAGGGGGTAGGTCCTCGGACCATCCCCTCATGCATAACGGAGTCATCTCCGTCGATGAGGTATCCCATACTAATAAGAGCAAACTACATGACTAAGCCTTTTCCCATATGTGGTAAATGTGGTCGCACAGGGTAGATGGTTGACGTAGTACTAGGACACTGTGCATTTTTCATAAACATCACCATTTTTCCACTTCTCCATTCCAACACCGACATCTCGGCATTTCATAACTCACAAGTAATTGCAAAGGAGTTTTGAATAAACCATATTTGTTTTTCCCATCCTAAATTTGATATAACTATCTTATTTCTACATAGGTGGCAAAATAATTTCCATATACTTTTGAAATGGGTTTTATAAATCTTGCTTGAGAGTAAAACATGTTATGAAAGTAGATGCATATGTTTGTAGTGCAAGCTCAGAGAATAGCTTGCCTTGCTCGGCAAAGTGACCTTGTCTTGTTCTTCATTTCAGCAAACTCTCCTTCCTCGATATATCCGACAACGTTCTCGTCTAATTAATAAACAAACAATGCAAACAATCACTAAGCTATACAAGCAATCATCTCAACATAACAACAAAAACATCACAATAGCTACTGCACACATCAAACCATACAATTTGGTTTCAAAATAATTGAATTAAACATTATTAATTACTTCTAAATTATGGCAGAAACTTGTTGAACATGTTTAATTCACAACTTGAGTTCTGTTGGTCACAAAAATACAAACTAAAATTCTATGGAAAGCTACTGATGTGTAGAAGACAACACAATTTGATTTGGTTCAATTGGAGTTACTAAACTCCCTACACATTTGTTTGAATCCAGAAGCTTAATAACCAAGTTTTGGCTACCATTTAAATTCTATTGCTTCAAAAATTAAATCCTTTTAGGGGTGACTAAACATGACTAAATGTGACCTAAAAAATTGGTCCTAATTCATTTGGGTTAACCATTTAACATATTAAATGTTTGAGTGCAGAAGGGTGTTTAAACTTCAACTTTATACTAAACAATTACTACTGCACAAATAATTCTACCAAAATTAGGGAAGCTAATACAGGCAGTACTAAGCTAACAAAATTGGTTTGGAATTATTTGGACTAACAGAGTATCAGAAACAAACAAGTTTAGAATTTAAACCTTCTGTAGTATTTTTAATAATACTTTTTAACTATTTAATTAAATGGAATGAATCCAATTGTTGGTTAAAATTTTAATAAGCTTTCCAGAACAATTGAGTTTGATTTATTTGGATTCCTGGTTGAGTTGCACTTGCTGGGACGGCGTGTAGCGGCGACGGCGAGGCGTCGGACTTCCACGGCCACGGCAACGAACTCCGGTGAGCTCCTGCGGGCGCGTCTGTGCACGAAACAGAGGGAAAAAGGGCTCGGGTGAGTGCGGTGTTCATAAGGAAGAGAGTAGGGGCCAGAGATGAGAGAATGGGAGGGTGTGGCATCACGGCCATGTCCGACCTCGACGGCGGCAGTGGCGGCAGCGAGCACGCCCTCCTGGCGGTGCCCTGGTGAAATTGGAGCGAGCGAGAGGTCGAGAGAGTGGCGTGGAGTTTCCAGAGAGGCTTGGGGTGGTTTAAATAGCACGGGGGCGGCGTATCGTGGACGAGGTGCACGGACGGCGTCCATGGCGTTGCCGGCGAGATATTTCTCCTCCATCCGACGCGGCGGTGCGAGGGACGTGGAGACTAGGCGTTCACCGGGGTCCGGACATGTTCTAGAAGCTCTGGCTCGAGCGGTGCGTGTCGAGGTGCAGAGGGTTGCGCGAATTTGGGCTGGCATCGCCGCGGCTGCCACGGCGGCGCTGGGGTGGATTCGAGGCGAGGGAGGGCGTGAATGCTCTCCTCTACGGCGCCGCGGCTGCAGAGGCACGGGAGCGAGGGAGAGCGCGGCCAGGGGGGGCCTGGGGAGCGCGGAAACGACGGGGAACGGCACGGAGACACGGCGACGGTGACGGGGAGCTAGGGGGTAGGAGACGACGACGTTTTCACCGAACGCCCCCTGGACTTTCTTTTCCATTTACAACTAGGTCCTTCTGCTTCTTTTTCTTCTTTTTCAATTCCAGCAGCACTTTCTGGAATTTATTTGAGGTACTTAAACATTTTAGAAAAATTCACAAATATTTGTGAGGCTTCCACATAGCATGTAGTAGCTCCACAAAATTTGGCATTTCAAAATAAAATGTTTTGAATCATTTTCTTTCATAGGGTTTTAATTATTGCATTTTGTTTTATTTCAATTGTTTTTTTACTTTTGAATTTTAAAATAGATGTAAAATATTATTTGGAAGAGGTAAGTGATAAGGATGTAAATGAGAGGTTTCAAATAACATTCCTCTGAATTTTGTTTGGAACATTATTGAATTTCTTATTTGTCACTTTTATTTTTTTCTTGTTTCACTTTTGCTTTTGCATTTTCTTTCTATTAATTTCGAGCAAACAAGCAACACAAACAACAAGAAGTAATTAACACAAGCAACAATTAACAAACAACACATAAACTCAACAAAAGTTTTTGTTGGCTCTCATTTTTGGAATAATAATACTGATTAATATTTTTGGGATGTTACATTTGGCACTGGACATTTAAAATTTCACATCAGAAGCACAAAAGGCTAACAAATTCATTCATTCATAAGGTATAACAAATGTCACCGATACATTGCATCACAAGACAACCAATTACTTATCTTCATTGTCATGCCTCTCTAAATCTATCATTGACATGTCTAGCTAAATCTATCTATGTCATGCCTCTCTAAACTTATCCTTGTCATTTCCAACTTAATTTATCTTCATGACTTGCTGTTAGAGTTCATGAATTCAATCTTCTTCTTGGACGGTGTCGCCAAAATATAATCAACTCGCCGCTTTGTCCCTGGCCTTGTATTTAGCTCATTTAAATGAGCTAAACGGATCAGCACCATGCTCTGCACATAGTGCAATAAGCGAGTGCTGATGTACTGAAGGTGCCTCTTTGTAAAGTGGTCACTGAAATGCAAAGAGAGAATATATGACTCCATGTTAGCTCACTATACATCTAGCATAAAGGACATACAACACAAAAGGATGCATAAGACAGAATAACAAACTTACAAATCCATTGCATAGTTGTTGTGTACCAACAGACGACAAGCGCACCTTGGCTAAGGACCCGGCTTTTTATACAGTGTCACCGAAATGTACATCTGTTTTGCGAAGGTGATAAGTCAGCCATGAGTTTCATACACTACCAATTTGTGCTAAGGACCCGGCTTTTTATACAGTGTCACCGAAATGTACATCTGTTTTGCAAAGGAGATAAGTCAGCCATGAGTTTCATACACTACCGATTTGTGCTAGTTATGTTCTTTTCGAGCGACACTACATAGTCATCCTCAGTGGCGGAGCTAGAACATATTGAACTAGGATGCACACATGTTACCACAATACATTTAAAACAATTTTTAGGGGTGCATATGTGATGAAAAATTGCTAATTTACAAAGAAAAATTCCTTCTCCCGGTGTCCTGTGCACCCGGCTGGCTCAAGGTGGATCCGCCAGTGGCCGTCCTCATCGTCCTCGGATGTATTACAACCCTAGTTCTAGCTCTGTTCATGAGTGTCCTATGAAAGAAAACCTAAGCAGAACAATGACAACAACCCTAGTTCATCGGCACGACGGCCGGTCACAAATAGATGTATTACCTTTGGATCTGGCGGCGGGAGTACGTAGTCGTCCTCGTCGTCCTCGGATCGACACGCCATGCACCCTCTAGCTACAGATCGGGCGACGAGATCTGCCCGGGTGGAGCAAAGAACGGGTACGCGCTGCCACGGTCGGAGGAGAGGAAGATGCGCACCGATACGGTCGGAGGGAGGGAGATGCTCGCCGCCACGGTCAGAGGAGAAGAAGATGCGCGCCGCGATGGTCGGAGGGAGGGAGATGCGCGCCGCCACGGTCGGAGGAGAGGAAGATGCGCGCCGCCACGGTCGGAGGGAGGGAGATGCGCGCCGCCATGGTCAGAGGGAGTGAGATGTGCGCCGCCACGGTGGAGCTAAGATCTGGTGCTGCGTGGAGGCGCCGCCACACTTTGAGAGTGAGGCTGAGAGTGAGAGCGATGGAGTTTAGGGCTGTGAGAAGGGCGCATTTATAGCAAAGTAGAACATCGGAAACGGAGGGTATAAACAACCGTTTCCTTTGATTTTTTTCACTGACACACTGGGCTTATACTGATCTCTACTAGTATTGAAGTTGAAGAACATAAAAATAAATAACTATAACTACTCCTCGGCCTCCGCCTTCTCCTGCTCGTATGCGAGGAGAGCCGCGTAGTCGTCCGTGTCGTCGCGCGGCTCCTCGCCGACGATGTCATCGCTGCCCGTGCGCCCCTCCCACATCTCGTTGTCGTAGGCAGGATCGTCGCGCAGCTCCGGCGGGAGGAGGAGTCGGCGGCTCTGAAGCAGCTCAACTCTTTCCGGCGGCATAGGCACCGACGCGCGGTTGAGGTGCCAGCCACCGGGTAGCCGAACCTTTGACCATGGCACTGGCCTCCTATATTGCCAGTGCCGCTCCGCGACGGCCTGCCCGACGATGACGCGGTTCCATCCAGGCGACCGCGGACGAGCGTCTCTCCGCTGCGGTGAGCGGCTGCGGTCGTGGGCGCCCGAGGATCCCGCGTCCTCTTCCGGTGGCATAGGCACCCTCCTGTGGTTGACGCGCCAGCCAGCGGGGAGGCTAACATTTGACCAGGGCACTGGCCTCCTATATTGCCAGTGCCTCTGCACGACGGCCTCCGGCACGACGACGCGGTTCCAATTCTGCGAAAGCGGGAAACTGCTGCGGCGAACGCCCGAGGAGTTGCTAGGAGTATCCATGGCTGCGGCGAAGTAGCGTACTGAGATAGCAGGGAGATCGTGGTTTTTTAAGGAGTAGTGGGCGGTGCCGCGGCGTCACTACGCCACTATGCCATAGCAGTTACTCCGCTCGCATCGAATTCGATGAAGATGGAACGTGTCCACATTGCACACGGACACACAAAAGTCTCCGTTGCTATAGAGGCACATATCGGAAACGGAGCCAGAATTAAGACCGTTGCCAATAATATGGGTAACGGAGTTAATACTTTCTCCGTTACCTATGTTGACGGGCCAGCCACGGCCCAGGTCAGTTTTGTACGCACTGGCCGCGTGGAAAGCGCGATTCTCCGTCGCCTAACGCCTGCCGTTTCCATAGAGTGGTATCCGATGTGTCGTTCTGTACTTGTGAATAATCCTCCAATAATGATGAAACATGCAAAACAGGTAAAATAACATAAGTATCATCTCTAAATATGAAATATATCAATGAATAACAGTAAATTACGATATAAAATAGTGATGCAAAATGGACGTAACAACTCCCCCCAAGCTTAGACCTCGCTTGTCCCCAAGCGAAAACTGAGCTCAGTAAACAAGACCACATGTTTATGGAGTGAAGTGTCGATAAATAAAATATGAACAAGAAGCATCACATTTATTAACACACAAGCCATTCTAGATAACAACTTCCTCCCATATAACTTAACTTGAAACAAGTAAAGGGAAATCACAAATAAAGGTGCATAAAGGAAATCATAGTTGGTGATGGCAAACTTCGTTCTTGGTCAGAGAACAATTAACAGATTGTACTTATTTTTCAATCAGAGTCTTTATATTAGAGCTTATATTGCAGAACTTGCATGATCAACTACAACAGTCTCCTTACAATCATTGATAACTTTCAAAGTTGCATTCATTCAGATAAAAGACTTGTGCTAAACAAGGAAGGATAAAATACATGATTGCAAGTAATAACATATAGATGATTGAATCACAACAACTCAAATGCTTGCTTGAGATAGAGGGGAATAGGTTTACTGACTCAACATGAAAGTAAAAGATAGGCCCTTCGCAGAGAGAAGTAGGGATTAAATCATGTGCTAGAGCTTTTTATGTTTTTGAAATCATATAGAGAGTATAAAATATATGTTTGAGCTATGTATGTCGTTGTCAACGAATCGCAGTAAAGAAAACACTATCCCCTTGTCAACCAGACTTTCAAGAGTGGTTTCCATGAAGGACGTCATTTCTACCTAAGGGTAGATCATCCCTCTTCTCTTTTGTTTACACATGCATATATATAAGTTGGTTTGACACTCCTCCCCACCTTTGCTTACACAAGCCATGGCTAACCGAATCCTCGGGTGCCTTCCAACAATCACATACCATGGAGGAGTGCCTATTTGATAGTTTCACATTTCGGTTTTGCTTCTGATAAATCATCGGCAAGCATGTGGAGAGAATTAAAAGGTGAAAAGCTTTAATTAATTCGGGGCTGGGCACCCTAATTGCTAGCTCTTTTTGCAAGTTATTAGATAAGCGGATGTATATGCCACTAGTCCAAAGGTGAAAGTCTGTCTGACAAGAGTGATAGAGAAACTCTACATAACCCTCATGGGCTAATAAACAGTGACACAAAATAAGGAGTAATAAGGTTTTGAATTGTTTAAAGGTAGCACATGAAGTATTTACTTGGAGTGGCGCAAAATACCACATAATAGGTAGTTATGGTGGACACAAATGGCATGGTTTGGCTCAAGGTTTTGGATGCACGAGAAGTATTCCCTCTCAGTAAAGGTTTCAGTTAGCAAGGCTAGGTAGCAATCATAAGAGTTCAGGGATGCAAACAAACATATATATAGTAAAAACAAGAGTAAAACGCACGTGGAGTCTACCAAGTTGCATGGTTGGAGCGTTTTGGTCACGAACTGGGAAAATGCAAACTTTTGGTCACGAAGTTGTGTAAATGTGGGACGTTAGTCATTCCGTCAGTCCCACCGTTAAAATGCTGACGTGGACACTGATTTTTTACGAAAAAGACCTTAACCTTCTGGAAAATCACATTCGCACCCGAGCTCATATGCTACAGTGATTTTCGGGAAAATAAAAAAATTAGTAAAACTTTTCAAAAAAATCTGAAAAAAATCACAGGCAAACATGAGTATGGTACGCACACCCCGTGATTTTTTTCGGATTTGTTTGAAAAGTTTTACTATTTTTTTTATTTTCCCGAAAATCATAGATCTGAAAATTCAAATTTTCAGATCTGTGATTTTCGGGAAAATAAAAAAAATAGTAAAACTTTTCAAACAAATCTGAAAAAAATCACAGGCAGACATGAGTATGGTACGCACACCTGTGATTATTTTCGGATTTTTTTGAAAAGTTTTACTATTTTTTTTATTTTCCCGAAAATCACAGATCTGAAAATTCAAATTTTTGGATCTGTGATTTTCGGGAAAATAAAAAAAAATAGTAAAACTTTTCAAAAAAATCCGAACAAAATCACGGGTGTGCGTACCATACTCATGTTTTCCTGTGATTGTTTTCGAATTTTTTTGAAAAGTTTTACTATTTTTTTTATTTTCCCGAAAATCACTGTAGCATATGAGCTCGGGTGCGAATGTGATTTTCCAGAAGGTTAAGGTCTTTTTCGTAAAAAATCAGTGTCCACGTCAGAATTTTAACGGTGGGACTGACGGAATGACTAACGTCCCACATTTACACAACTTCATGACCAAAAGTTTGCATTTTCCCAGTTCGTGACCAAAACGCTCCAACCATGCAACTTGGTAGACTCCACGTGCGTTTTACTCTAAAAACAAACATGCAATCTTCCTTGTAAGCACAAATAATTTTAACTTGAGAAAACTAAGCTCATTAGCCAACAAGAAAGAAAGATAATGAAATAATATATCTACATGCACTTCCCTCTTTTCTACTAAAGCTTCAAAGTATTGTTGCTACTGACCAATGCTAAGTTTGCCAAAACCAAATTGATTCACTAAATACTCCCAAAGTGATGCCAATACTAACAACAAGATCATTCATATGATAGAAATTTCAAACTAAAATAAGAAGTGCAGAAAGTAAAAGATGAAACTTCTCATTAATATTTCATAATGACAACTCACACAAAGGGATACATAGACAACCAACTAAAGGAGAGATACTTCCACACTGCAAACCATCCTATATGATAACTTCTCTACTCATGATATGACTTGACTGAAAAGTAAAAAGGTAAAAGATAATGATGTGATACCGCGGCACTCCCCCCAAGCTTGGAACAAGCCAAGGGGATGCCAATACCAGTGATGAATTACTCCTTCGGTGGCGGTGGTGAATTCTTGATAAGCTTATCAACAAGCTCCTTTAGTTCATCAATCTTGTAGGTGAGGTTGCGAATCAGCTCCGAGTTGTGCTCGACGTGGTTCATGAATTTGTCAGACGATGAGTCCCAACTCTTGGAGTTGTTTCCCCACTCCTCAGCTTCAGATTTCATCTTTCCTACATTGTTAGAACGATCCATATTCCAACCACTAGGCAACTCTGCCTCAGGAATCCTTTCAATTTGACTCTTATGAATTAGATTGTGGAATGGGTTATTGATGCCTGGAGAAGACGTCCTTGGAGCTAGAAAGCGATGCGGAACCTTTCCTCCGGTGCTCATCCACGCGCCTCTCTTGAGGTTGAACGGATTTGCCACCACCCCGATGCTTGCGATGGTGGCGCGCGGGTATACGCGCGGATCTTCCTCTACTTCACCTTCATCTTCACTCTTAACTTCTTCCTTCAACTTGGCGTCTTGAGGATCTTCCTCCAAAGGCTCCTTGCCCTTGTTGTTGTTGTTGGAGACCATGGCGCTTCTAAAACTGAAAATAGATCCTGGCAGAAACAGCTCGAAACAAAACACGACGAAAAGGCGATATACGGACCTCGGGTGGTCCGGGGATTATATAGCAAAAACTTTCACGACAAAAAAAGGTACTGGAGAGAAACCGGGTGGAGAAGGGCTCCGAGGAGCCCTCCCCATATGACAGCGTGGCCAGGTGTGGGCCCGCGCCACCAGGTGGGGTGGTGCCCTCGGGCACCTTTTCCACTCCGTTTCGATCTCGTAATTTTCCATATTTAATAAAATAACAAAAATATTGTTGAGAAAGTTAAACGCGAACTTTTTCTTACCAAAATTGTTACCTACTCGAAATCAGACTCAGCAGTCCCACCAATTTGATCTTTGATGAAAGTTTCCGGAGTCACCACTCGAATAACATCAACGTCTTCATTATAAGAATCTCCAGAAATATAATGTTTGAGTCTTTGTCCATTCACCACTTGTGTAGCATCATCTTTCAGCGAAGCAATCTTTATTGCCCCTGAACGATACACCTCCACAATGACATAAGGTCCTTCCCATTTTGAGAGTAATTTTCCTGCAAAAAATCTGAGACGAGACCGATATAATAGAACTTTATCTCCAACATTAAACTCTCTTTTAATAATTCTTCTATCATGCCATTTCTTAACTTTCTCCTTAAAAAGTCTAGCATTTTCATAGGCTTCACTTCTCCATTCATCTAAAGAACTCAATTGGAGCAACCTTTTCTTACCGGCAAGTTTAAAATCTTTATTAAGCTCTCTCACAGCCCAATAAGCTTTGTGCTCTAATTCTAAAGGCAAATGACAAGCTTTTCCATAAACCATTTTATAAGGAGACATACCCATAGGATTTTTATAAGCAGTTCTATAAGCCCACAAAGCTTCCTTCAACTTACTAGCCCAATTTTTTCTAGATTTATTAACAGTCTTTTGCAAGATAGATTTAATTTCTCTATTTGATAATTCTACTTGCCCACTAGTTTGAGGATGATAAGCTGAAGCAATTCTATGATTAATACCATATTTAGCAAGGGTCTTTCTAAAACCACCATGAATAAAATGAGAACCTCCATCAGTCATAAGATATCTAGGTACTCCAAACCTAGGGAAAATAATATCTAAAGCATTTTCAAAGAGGTTTCACCATCAGCACTTTTTGTAGGTATGGCTTCCACCCACTTAGTAACATAATCAACAGCAACAAGTATATGAGTGTTACCTTCTGAAGAAGGGAAAGGACCCATGAAGTCGAATCCCCAACAATCAAACGGTTCAATAACAAGAGTATAATTCATAGGCATTTCATTGCGTCTAGAGATATTACCAACTCTTTGACATTCATCACAAGATAAAATAAACTTTCTTGCATCTTTAAAGAGAGTTGGCCAATAAAAACCTGATTGTAGAACCTTTTGTGCGGTTCTATCTCCGGCGTGATGTCCTCCATAAAACTACCATGACATTTCTCAATATCTCTTGTTGCTCATATTCTGGGACACATCTTCGCATAATACCATCCACTCCTTCTTTATATAAGTGTGGGTCATCCCAAAAATAATGCCTCAAGTCATAAAAGAATTTCCTTCTTTGCTGAGCTGAAAAGGTTGGAGGCAAGTACTTGGAAACAATAAAGTTAGCATAATCAGCATACCAAGGACTATCTCGCGAGCTCACCTTTATTGCAGCCAATTGTTCATTTGGAAAACTATCATTAACAGGTACGGGATCATAAGCAATATTTTCCAATCTAGACAAATTATCAGCAACAGGGTTATCAGCACCTTTCCTATCTACAATATGTAAATCGAATTCTTGTAAAAGAGCACCCATCTAATAAGCCTTGGCTTAGCGTCTTTCTTTTCCATAAGGTACCTAATTGCAGCATGATCGGTATGAACAGTGACTTTTGAATCAACAATATAAGGTCTAAACTTGTCACATGCAAAAACTACAGCTAAGAACTCTTTTTCAGTAGTAGCATAATTTCTTTGAGCGGCATCAAGAGTCTTACTAGCATAATGAATAACATTCAACTTTTTATCTACTCGCTGTCCAAGAACAGCACCTACAGCAAAATCACTAGCATCACACATAATTTCAAAAGGTAAATTCCAATCAGGTGGTTCGACTACAGGGGCAGTAGTTAAAGCCTTTTTCAAAGTTTCAAAAGCTTCCTTACAATCATCATAAAAACAAAAGGTACATCTTTTTGAAGAAGATTAGTAAGAGGCTTCGAAATTTTAGAGAAATCTTTAATAAACCTTCTATAGAAACCAGCATGACCAAGAATACTACGAATACCTTTTACATCCCTGGGATAGGGCATTTTCTCAATTGCTTCAACTTTAGCTCTATCAACTTCAATACCTCTCTAGAAATTTTATGTCCCAGAACAATTCCTTCATTAACCATAAAGTGGCATTTCTCCCAATTAAGAACAAGGTTAGTTTCTTCACATCTCTGCAAAACTTTATCAAGGTTTCGCAAACAATTATCAAAAGAATTCCCATAGACGGAAAAATCGTCCATGAATACCTCTACAATCTTTTCACAAAAGCCATGAAAAATAGCAGACATGCACCTTTGAAAAGTAGCAGGGCATTACATAAACCGAAAGGCATACGCCTATAAGCATAAGTTCCATAGGACAAGTGAAAGTGGTTTTCTCTTGATCTTTAGCTCTAACAGCAATTTGTGAAAACCCAGAATAACCATCAAGAAAGCAAAAATGAGTATTCTTAGATAACCTTTCTAGCATTTGATCAATGAAAGGTAAAGGGTAATGATCTTTCTTAGTAACTTTATTAACTTTCCGAAAATCAATGCACATCTATATCCTACAACTACTCTTTGAGGGATGAGCTCATCATTATCATTTGGTACAACAGTAATCCCTCCTTTCTTAGGAACACAATGCACGGGACTTACCCATTTACTATCAGCAATAGGATATATAATACCAGCTTCAAGAAGTTTCAATACCTCATTTCTTACCACATCCTTCATTTTAGGAATTAGACGACGTTGATGTTCAACAACAGGCTTTGCATCATCTTCCATGTTGATGGCGTGTTGGCAAATAGAGGGGAAATCCCCTTCAAGTCGTCAAGAGTGTATCCAATAGCTCCTCGGTGTTTCTTCAATATTTCCAATAATCTTTCTTCTTCAAAACCTGAAAGCTTAGAACTAATAATAACAGGATATGTTTTCTTATCATCAATATAAGCATATTTAAGATTATCAGGTAAAGGTTTCAAATCAAAAACAGGATCTTCCTTTGGTGGTGGTGTTGTACCTAAATCTTCAACAGGTAAATTATGTTTAAGAATGGGTTGACGAAAGAAAATTTCGTCAAGCTCATTCCTTTCTTCCCTAAAGACTTCACTCTCGTGATCCTCCAAATGTTGCTGCAAAGGATCATTAGGAGCAAGAGCAATAGATGCAAGCTGTTCAACTCTAAAATCCTCATTAGGCAATTCGGTTTCATAAGGAGTTTTGGCAAATTTAGAGAAATTAAACTCATAAGATTCACCAGCAAATTTAGTCAAAATTTTCTCTTTCTTGCAATCTATAATAGCTCCACAAGTATTTAAGAAAGGTCTACCAAAAATGATAGGACAAGTTTTACTAGCAGCAGAACCAAGTACCAGAAAGTCAGCAGGATATTTAATCTTACCACATAAAACTTCCACATCTCGAACAATACCAATAGGAGAAATAGTTTCTCTATTAGCTAGCCGAATAACCACATCAATCTCTTCAAGTTCACAAGAACCAATTTCATGCATGATTTCCCTGTAAAGCTCATAAGGAATAGCACTGGAACTTGCACCAATATCACATAAACCATAATAACAATGATCACCTATTCTAACAGAAAGCATAGGAACACTAGCTTTCCTAGACTTACTAGGATGTGAAACAATATTAGAAGCATCTTCACAGAAGATGATGTGCCCATCTTCTACACTTTCAGTTACAAGGTCCTTAATTATTGCTACAGCAGGTTCAACAGTTATTTGCTCATCAGGTTCTATAGGTTTCTTTGCACTTTTGTTAACCACACTAGTTATAACAGAATGTTCCTTCACTTTAGCAGGAAAAGGAATTTTTTCAATATAAGCTTCAGGAAGAATGTGATCAACAGTTTTAACTTCAATACATCTACCTATAGGTAAATCAGTTTTATCTTTATAAGGTTCATGATACTTATTAAAACTCTTCCTAGGCAATTCGAAATGAGAGGCAAAGGCTTTATAAAAATTTGCAACAACTTGAGAGTCAAGACCATAAGCAGCACTCATATTTCGAAATTTATCAGTATCCATAAAAGCTTTAATGCATTCATAATCATATTTTATACCTGACTCTCTACCTTTGTCGTTCTCCCATCCTTCAGTATTCTCCTGAATCCGATCAAGAAGGTCCCATTTAAACCTTCTTTGTTGCGCGTGAATGATCCAGAACAAGCAGTATCTAGCAAGGTTTTATCTTGAAAAGAAAGTCTTGCATAGAAATTATCAATAATGACATTACCAGGAAGCTCATGAATGGGGCATTTGAGCATTAATGACTTCAATCTCCCCCACGCTTGGGCAATACTCTCTCCATCATGAGGCCAGAAGTTATATATGCGGTTTCGGTCTTTGTGAATTTCACTTGGAGGATAGAATTTAGAATAAAATAGAGGCATAATTTCCTTCCAATCAAGAGAACGCCATTCTTCAGCAGTTTATACCAATGTGCCGCTTTACCAGACAGCGACAAAGAGAATAGTTTCTTCTTAACTTCATCCATAGAAATACCTGCACACTTGAACAACTCGCATAATTCATGTAAAAACAGTAAATGATCTCCAGGATGGACAGTTCCATCCCCTTCATAGCGGTTATTCGTAACACGTTCAATAATTTTCATAGGTATTTTATATGGAATTACTTGCTCACCTGGCGCCTCATCCACTACCTTTGCAGTAGTAGTAGATTTTCCAAATAGGAATTCAAGAGAAGACCTCTCCATAATGAAATATAGCAGCAGGCAGAAATAAAAACAGCACGTACAGTAAGAGTTTTCCTTACCAATTCCACTTACCAATAGCGCTTCACTCCCCGGCAACGGCGCCAGAAAATAGTCTTGATGACCCACAAGTATAGGGGGTGTATCGTAGTACTTTCGATAAATAAGAGTGTCGAACCCAACGAGGAGCAGAAGGTGTTGACAAGCAGTTTCGATGAAGGATTCACTGTAAATGATCACAGACAAGTTTTTAGGGTTTTTGATATAGCAGATAAATAAAATACAAGTAAGTAAAATGCGGTAATAATAATTGCAGCGAGTGGCCCAATCCTTTCTACAGCAAAGGACAAGCCGGTTTGTTTACTTATGATGACCAAACGTTCTTGAGGACACACGGGAATTTAGTCTAGTGCTTTCGCTTCATATAGTTGATTAATCTTCATTGTTTTGATAAGTGTTGTGTGGGTGAACCTATGCTAATGCACCACCCTTCCTAGGACTAATACATACTTGTGATTATACCCCCTGCAAGCATCCGCAAATACAAGAAAGTAATTAAGATAAATCTAACCACAGCCTTAAACTCTGAGATCCTGCTATCCCTCATGCATCGATATACCAACGGGGGTTCAGGTTGCTGTCACTCCGGCAACCCCACAATTAGCAAACGAATACACAATGCATTCCCCTAGGCCCATAAAGGTGAAGTGTCATGTAGTCGACGTTCACATGACACCACTAGAAGAATAACACCACAACTTAAATATCAAACCATTAAATATTACTCAACATAATTCACTACTAACATTTAGACTTCACCCATATCCTCAAGAACTAAACGAACTACTCACAAGACATCATATGGATCATGATCAGAGGTGATATAATGATGAATAACAATCTGGACATAAACCTTAATTCAACGGTTTCACTCAATAGCATCAACCACAAGGAGTAATTAACACCGGGAAAGTTTCCCCTATGAAATACACAAGATTCAACCCTAGATGTTACAGCGAACGAGTGGAGTGGTGGAGATGACGGTGTCGGCGATGGAGATGATGGTGATGATGATCCCGATGAAGTCTAGCTCGATGACGGTGACGATGGCGACGATTTCCCCCCTCCGGGAGGGAATTTCCCCGGCAGATTTCTCCCTACCGGAGAGCTTTTCTCTCTCTGGTGTTTTCTGCCTCGAGGAGGCGGCGCTGTCTATCCTCGATGATCCCCCGAGGCTTAGGGTTTCTGGATGATGAAGTACGCGAAGGGGCGACGGCTGAGGTGGGCCTGGGCCTCCTCCCCATATGGTGGCGCGGCAGCATAGGGGGCCACGCCACCGTGTGGGGAGGGCCCATGGTGGCCCACCTCGGTCTCCCCTTTTGGCTTCCTCCGTCATCTGACAAAATAGAAGCTTCTGTATATTTTCCTCGAATTGTTGAACTCCAGAAATATCGTATCTTGACGATGCTTTTTCCAGCAGAATCCTGACTCCGGTGAATAATCCTCCAATAATGATGAAACATGCAAAACAAGTAAAATAACATAAGTATCATCTCTAAATATGAAATATATCAATGAATAACAGTAAATTATGATATAAAATAGTGATGCAAAATGGATGTATCAGTGGTGTCACCATGTGTTCATTGGAGCCAAGTTTGGATGATGGTTAACTCTTATCTTCTACATCACCAATGCTATCTCGGTAACAAGTATCTACCTCTTGCATACATTTCGAGCTTTCAACCTTGTGTAGGTTGTATCTTGGCATGAATCTTTTTGTTGCAATTAATTTGATTCTTGCAAAACGTCTTTATTGCAAATGTGAGTAAGCCGGGATGATTACATATAAGGGGACTATATATTCATTTCTATGATTCATCGATCCCAATTATGTCAATCTAGCACTTTCTACTTAAAGCCTCTCATGTGCAACATTGATGAATTTTCAAAATCATTTGCCTTTTGGGATACTTGTTATCTTACTCGGAGCATCCATTTGTTAACATTTATCCCTTGTGGATAGTTTTTTATGCTATGATGAGTATGTGTTGTAAGTTCATTTATATTCCGTTAAGATATAATTCGGCTTTGTGCTATGTTTTTAAGCAAAGATCGTATTGGTGTATTTATGACTTCCTCTTGGATACCATGTTCTTTACCCTTGTACCTATCTTATGTGTACATGTTATTTGTAGACACATATCTTAGTGATTCATGTCTACTTAGAAACTTATACACATGAGAACAGTTACATCTTTAATTGATATTCCAATTCTTTAGTGACCACCTCTTATTGCTTTTGATTCTTTGGTGGTTTCTAAAAGGCACAAGCTTTATTTTTCATGTGTTATGCTTTTCGCATTTTACTAAGCTTGTGGAGCTATTTGCTATATCTCTTTTGGTGTGTGGGTATGGGAAAGACATAATATGCACAATGTGCAACTCCTTTTGAAAGACTATGTTGATGCTTCCCATCCTTGTATTAGTCTCCTAAAATGTCTTTTTATCTCACACCCATCCTTTTATTTGCCGCTCCTTGCTCATGTTGCAAAACATTTTATTTGTTGCAAGTTTGTTTTGCCTCTTTTCTCATTTATATTCTCTTGCATGTGCTTGTGTTCAAATTTATCTAAGAGTAAGTGAGGATTCCATGTTGTGCGCACTATATTGAAATGCAAATCCAACATTGTGCACGTACCTTGGGGTGTTCCCTCTTGATTTTTTAGAACAATTTTTGGATCCGTTGATTGGTTACTTCTTTTGTCGAAGTATCTTTCAATTTATTTTTCTTTTGTAATCTTTGGATCCTAAATATAGTTTGATCTCCCTCCCAACTATTCGTCATTGAATATGTGCATTTGATTTCACTCATATGATGAGAAATGCACACATTATGGGGGAGCTCTTACTATATTGGCCTTCTTAATTTTCCACTCATTTCGGCAACCGATGCCAATGGGGGAGAAATTTAGAGGGTTTAAGGGAATATGGGTTTGTTCTCTTGCGGTTCTCTTGCATCCTTGCTCTTTGTGTTGCATGGTTGCTTAAATTCATTATATAAACTCTCGTAAAGGGGATTGCCATCGATTACCAAAATGGGGGAGATTGAAAGTATGTTGCCCCCATGCGTGGTTTTGGTAATTAATGACAATCCTTATGGACTAATTTTTATATTGAGAGATTCTTATAGATCTTGTCCATAGGAAAAGGTAGGAGTTCATGTGTTGGACTCTTGAAGATGACATGATGACCAATGCTATTTTCAAGGGTTTATATGAAGAATGGTCATGTGTATAGTTGAGCTTATTGCAAGTATGACTTGGAAAATAAGATTGAGTGGACAATCATGTTTACCTCCAAGCCATCATACATATCAAGAGAAGAAGATGAAGTGCAAGTTCAATATGATGCATCTCGGAAGATATCATTTTATTGAAGCTTGCAAATTAAGGAGACATGAAGATGGAGCTTAGTGTGTCCCTCCCATAATGGAGTATGGGGGAGCATTTGGAGAAGTCTTCATCAAGCATGTGCTAGCAAGCACAATCAAGAAAGGTGTTTCAACTTGAGAGAGTCAACATCGTCATCATCAAGCTCAAGTGAAATGCGCAAGGAAAATGTATGATCTTGATAGGTTTTCTATTTTACCGGTCTCATGGTGTTAGTGGGCGACCGGGTTATAGGATAGACGGCGTACTATCAAGAGGGGCTCTCAAGTGAGTAACTTGATCGCATCTTTGTGGAGAGCTCAAACCTTTGCATTCTTGGCATATCATCTTTCTTGGTTCTTACTTGGCTTCTCTCCTTGTTGGGTTTTGGTGCTTGTTGTGATCTTCATGACAAGCCCAAGTTCACCGAAAACGGATTTCGTATGGAAAACTTGTTGCATTTTCGGTTTTGAAGGTTTTACCTGTCTTTCGTTTTAGAGAGGTTTTACCTTTCTACATTTGGTTTTACCTTCCCTTGTTGTACTATGATGTTTCTCTGCATGATCTTACAATGCTTGTTGTGGTGATTCCAACGAGCCCAAGAACATCAAAAACGGAGTTCGTATGCTCAAGATATCTTCGTTTTTGTGTTCGGTCTTGCTGCAGTTTTTTCCCAGGCCAGATTCTCCGGTCCCGGACCGGAGTCTCCGGTCCTCAAGTTTCGTTTTTCGTTCCAGCGGATGTCACTCTCTGTATAGGGGTCCGGAGTAGGTCCGGAGTGACCCCGGAGTCTCTGGGGGGCCAGAGTCTCTGGTCCTAGAAGACCGGAGTCTCCAGTGTTATTTTTTCCTGCAATGGCGTTGTGGGTTGTGCCCCGGATTGTTGTTGAGAGCCGTTCGGGAGCCCCCAATTCCATTGTGGGTTGTGCCCCGGATTGTTGTTGAAAGGCTCCGGATTCCGCCTCGAAGGATTCGATAGTGGAAGGTGAACCAAACCTTTGTGGTGCGGTTCATCGGAGAAGAAGGTGAAACCTTTGTGGTTGTTGAACCATTGTGTTGGTTCACACCTCTCCGACGAGACGTACTCCCTTGAGAGGAGGAACTCTGAAATACTTTCTCGTCTCTGCGTGCCTCGGTTATTTCTATACCCGAGCTCTTTACTTATGCACTTTACATTGTGATAGCCTTCTTGCTTGAAGTATTCTATATTGCTATCACCTTGTTGCTTGTCTTGCTTAGCATAAGTTGTTGGTGTACATAGGTGAGCCTAGTTTATTTAGGTTTTTGGCTTGTTAATTTAAACACCTAGTTTTATTCCGCAATTATCAAGCCTAAACCAGAAAAGTTTTTAACCGCCTATTCACCCCCTCTAGGCGACATCATTGTCCTTTCAGTAATCCCCGCTTTTCGGTCTACAAGGGTATGTATATCATCTCCTCCGTATTACTATATCTGCATAGTATAGATTCTTTCTAGTTTAAGGTTATCGTTGTTGGGAATTTTTTGTTTTCTGCATACGATCCCCTTCACCGACGGTGTTCAGTCCAGGTGACAGGTGTGGTCATGGGAAGGATTAGCTTGCCAGATTAGGAAAGCACTGAAAGAAGACGTCCCCTCTGTCCCCGCTGCCCAGTCGCTCGCACTTCCCAGGGTTTTAAGAAAGTTTATTGAATTGGTTGCTTGCTGTTTCAGGAAATAAGTTTATTCCGTTGACTGTAAGATAGTTTCAAAAAATATTTTTGCTTCTTCAAATGTAGGTTCCAAGTTGATTTTATCCAAGTTATTACTATTATTATCTAATCATTTGCTATCACGAGAACAAGCTCGTGCAGAGCCTAACAAAATTTGTAGCGGTTCATATTGAACATTGTTATGAAGCCTAATATTCAAACATAACAAATATTGTATATCTGTGTTTTTTTGTTAGATCACAAGGCACATGCAGGAGCCAACTGTTTATCTGAAAGTTGATCTTTTCTCTCCCGTTGCAACGCACGGGCACGTTTCCTAGTTTATATTAAAGTTTTTTACTTCATTCCGTCTCGTTAAAATCTAAGTGTATGATCATGTGATATCAATTTTTTCTCTTAAATTTAGATTTTTTTTAATACGCTAAATTACAACATTTTACTAAACTGAAACCACGATTATTTTACTATTTTCGTTTTTATATATTCTTGAACATCCTTATATAAAAGAATTTTGGTTAAACATACACAATTCTCCACATCGCGAAAATTAAATATAAAAAATCATGTTTCTTCATTGATTAGTTTGTGTCACTCTGATGAGTTAGGTGTATGTATATGTTCCGTTTATTACAATAACCATGAATATCTTTCTAGAAAACTCTAGAGCATACACTTCAAGAAATATCTTGAAAGAGGTCTTGAAAGTTCATGTCTATCTATCTTTGGTGTAAATAGAAAAGGAATAAAATGGGTTTCTTGTCTAGCAACCTCCAATAATAGTTGGCATTGCTCGTTTATTTATACTTTCATCAATCTATCTATCATGTTACTTGAGTCGTTAATAATCTGCCATCACATAATTATTTTCTATATTGGCGCTGCAATATCATAGTTCAGCTCGTATGTCATCACCACCTTGCTTTGTACATTAACTATATATATATATATATATATATATTGGGTGGGTATATTCTACAAACGATTGTATTTTATGTGCGCTACAACCGGTTCTTCCCTATTAGGCGCGACGCGCTGGAAATATTGCTAAGCGGAAATAAAGACCTTCTTCCTCGTCAACAACGCATGAACCCCATCCCCCATCCCCGTTTCCCCCACCGCCGGACTGGCACCCCGCCGGAACGGCTCGCCGCCGGCCAGCCAGTCCCCCTTTTTCCTACATAGTGGAGCAGAACCGCTCCGCCGACGGCAACGCAGCACCATCTGCTACCTCATCCGTTTGGGCAGCCCGGCCCCAACTCTTCCCCGCCGCCGGCCCTCTCCCCCAGCGAGCTTTCGCCTCTCTCCGTCGCCGCCATCCTCGACGAGGTGTTGCCTCCCGCGCGCCGCCCGCTGCTGTTGGATATATGCCCAAAAGGCAATGTATTTATACATGTGACAATGTATTTATACATATGTATATCTGATTCATACATTATTGATTCGTATTCTCTATGCTATAACTGGAGTGATTTCTAAAAGCGTGATTTAGGGAAAAGCTCACCTGCACGTGTAGAGAATATGAATACGTAAATAGTACCCTAGTTCTTTTGTGGACTAATTCTTAATGCTAGATGGCGCGGTTTTTCCTAGTCATGGACATAGAGTTTATGTCAGCATCAAGGATGGCATATTATTGGACTATAATATGGCTGGGTCACCCAAGTGTTGGTATGCTAAGAGATTCCGTTAAATAGACTTTTTGTCCTTAGCTTTATCACAGAAAGGTTGTTGTATAACATGTCCTTGTAACCATGAGGTTATTGGGGTCATGCATATTGGAGGAGTTGCTTTGGTGCTGTTAACCGTCACGGCCGTAACAGGGTGACCATAAAGGCAGTTGCTGGGTAGCTTCAAAGGTGTGTGTGTATCCTGATGTTCTGAGATGGGAAATTACTCCTCTAGGTTAAGAGAGATACTTCCAGGGCCCGCTCGGTATTATATACATATCCACTACGTTCCGCAGACAATGCATGGTGAAGTTACACTGTGTGGGATATCATAATACGGCAATGAGTAAATGGAACTTACTTGTAACGAGATAGACAAAGATGATGTGAATCAATCCTTGATTGATTCATGGTATCATCACGGATCTATATCTCGGGGGAAGTTCAGTGTCGTGAGTAATGGGATTGATATATGATAATCAACAGGTTCAACAGTAGAGTTATTCGCATAACGATAGCAGCCACACAGGATGTCCTTGGAACTGTCACTGGCCGGTGATTGGTTGATACCCAACCAATTATAGCTACCCGTTATCGGACCTGTAGGGTGGACACACTTAAGCTAGCATTGGTTAGTTGTGTTATATGGTTGGTCTGGAACATGGAGACAGTATCATCGGCATGGTGCTTGCGTGATATGACATACCTTGTCAAGAGAGAAAGTTTGAGAGAAAGTTTGTGATAGAAGTTACTATCACGGTCGGATTTATTCCGAGAAGGTTTATATGGAGGATATATTTGTCCGGAGTATTTTGTCGGCGGACACTAGGTGTCCGGATCATATGAAAGGAGTTTCATATGATAGGTAATTAATTCGGTGAATATTCTGTAAAAGGAAATATTCAAATAAGAATTAATATGACAAAGTATTATTTAATTATATGTTAATTAAATATTCATTTATTTAATTGATAAATAATTACGGGAAAATATTAAGGCCACGCCACCAAGTGGTGATGGGCCGAAGACGTCGGCCAAACCCTAGTGGGCCATACGGCCCATGGCAGGGGCGAGGCGGCGCGGCGGCGGCCAAGTGGCGGCCGGCCAGGCGGGCCCTACCCGCCAGGTCGGTGCGGCCAGGTGGGCCCACGCGCCAGGTCGGTGGTGGCCAGGCGGGCCCCACTGTGCGGCAAGGCAGGAGGCGGGCTAGGTGGGCCCCACCCGCCCTAGGTCGGTTCGGCCTAGGGGCGGGCCCCACCTGGCCGACCGGTGCACAAGGAAGGGAGAGGGGAGGAGAGTTGGGGTCCAACCCCAACTCATCCTCCCATACCGGATTGGGCAAGGGGACTTTCCCCTTGTCCAATCTTTCTCCAATTGGACTAGGGGAAGGTTTCCTCCTTCCCATGTCTCCCTACCCTTGAATTCCTTTATAAACCCCACCCCTCTAGTTGTGGAGACACAATTGAGACACCAAATAGACAAGAAGCAATAGCTCTCAAGTTTAGATCTCTTCTAGTTGAATTAGAGGGACCTCTAATTAGAGGCGACCTATCCGATTAGACTAGATCTAATCTCTCTATCTCTCTCTCCTTCTCATGTGTTGAGATCTCCACCTTCATATACACCAGCAGACTTCAAGCTTGGACGGCGAAGCCCTGCTGAACCTTTCCAGTGTATGTGTGCAAGCTCTCGGAGGGATTCCTCGTCATAGACGTTGCATCCTTCAACTGTTGAACAAGGTGGTGAAGCAAAGGAGAAGAAGGCATCGGAATCTCTTTACCAGGCTTGGTTGAGAGAGACCGCGATCGACTACATCGACTACGTCATCAACACGTTCTTCCGCAATCTACGGTGTTGGTAACGTATACTAATCTAGATCTTCGGATCTTCGTATTCGCATGTATCTTCATAGTAGTTCTTGGGAAGGGTTGCGTAGCAATACGTGAAATTTTAATTTACCGTACGCGCACCCAACAGTGGTATCAGAGCCGATCTATGCGTAGATACATGATTTGATCTAGAGCACATGGTATGTGCGGGCACCGCATAAGTTTGTGCGGGTATGTTATTGAAGAGTTGCTTCTAACATTCAGTTTATTTATGGATGCTTCCCAATATATCACTTTAAGAATTGTTTCCGATGGCATAGTTAGATCTTTACGAACTTCTGGCAATCCGCGGACCTTCCGGCTGCTCCTAGTATGCTTGTTGGCGCCAACGAAGTGCTTCAGTAGCTTCGGGTCTATCTATAGTTGGATTCGTTGACTTGGTGGTGGAAAGGGCATGTGGACTA
Source organism: Poa pratensis (assembly GCA_947311845.1). Taxonomy (NCBI): domain Eukaryota; kingdom Viridiplantae; phylum Streptophyta; class Magnoliopsida; order Poales; family Poaceae; genus Poa; species Poa pratensis. The sequence goes on from CAMZMU010000052.1 coordinate 169,137,924, forward strand.
GGTCCACACGGGGGTCACGCGCACCAGTGAAGTTTAGAGGGAGCTGGAACGTTTTCATAACGTTGGGCCCTCCTCACCTCGTAAAGTCAATCTAGCAACATGAATAAACATGCTTAGTGAGGACCGTAGGTTTCCGGTTGTCCCGTTGATCCTACAAGCCACGCTAAAATTTGCAAACAAACGTTAGAGGAACGTCTAACTCTGTTTTGCAGGACATGTGATGTGGTATAGTCATAAAATATTATTTTGTTGACTAACTCTTTTGTTGTGGCCGGCGTGCCGTTCTTATTCATCGAGCCATGGTGGTAGTGGAGGATAGGAGAAGGCATGCAAGTGTCGTGAACCTCGACGTGGCCACGCCGATGGAAGGTGCCACCGGCGGATGGAGCAAGAAAGACTATACTACATCACACAAGTGTTAATTTACTAGTGATTGTTTTATATGTGTTTTTTCTTGTTCTTCCCTTGATTGCGCAGTAGTGTGATTATTAGGGAGATTCCTCGGTAGCTTCCAAAGTTTAATTACTTAAAGCTAAAATTGAAAATATCAAGGAGTTCGTGCTCATCCAATCGCTGCACCGTCAAACCGGATGCTTGTTGCCGTGCGACCTGTATCCAGGAGTAATGTGCACCAAGGGTTCGGGAGGCGGGCACGGACCGTCCTAGCAGCAATAGCGATTGGTTGTCTTGACGTCCAGGCATAACTAGTTATGAGTTCGGAGCACTACATCGAAAGATGAAACGAAAATCACGGCAGGAAGTGATTGGTCTGTTGACCTACCCTTTCGTCGTAGTGAAGACATGTATCCATGATTCACTCAACTGAGGATTGTGGATTTCGTAATACACTAAGTTGATCCTGAGGAATATCAATTTTAGTGGGAGCACTTTACATTTAGTTTTAAATTTAGTGCCAGATAATAATTATGAACATGTCTAAGTGAACTTAATTGTTGTAGATCAATGGCTAAGATAGCACCCACGTTTAACCTTGGACCACTGATTGAGAAGAAACCCCTGACTGCAAATGGGAGCAATTATGCTGATTGGATTCGCGCCCTAAGGATTGTTCTTAGGAACGCGAAGAGTGAGTATGTTCTAGATGGGCCCTTCGCCCATGCCGGCGGTGGAGGCGCCACCAGCTGAATTCGAGGAGTACACCTTGAAGAGTGATACTGCCATATCGGTTCAGTGTCTCATGTTGACATGTATGGACCCTGAGTTGCAGAAGAAGTTTGATAACACTTCTGCATACGACATGATTGTCGCACTCAAGGCCATGTACCAGACTCAGGCTAAGACTGAGCGTTATGAAATAACGAAGGCATTGTGGTCATGTCACATGGCAGAAGGAGGCTCTGTGAGCGAGCATGTAATCAAGATGTTTGGTTATGGTACGAGGCTTGAGGCGCTGGGATTTCCAATTCCGGCCGAGCTAAGTATAGATTTGGTGTTGGCTTCCCTCCCCCCGTCTTACAGCGGTTTCATCATGAATTACAACATGAATGGGTTGGAGAAGACACCAAATGAGCTGCTTGCAATGCTAAAAACTGCTGAACCTAGCGTGAAGAGGGAGAACAATCAAGTTTTGATGGTTACCCAAACCGCAAAGTTCAAGAAGAAGAGAACAAAGAAGTCTAAGCATGCTAAGGCATCAGAGAAGACTACTACTACAACTCAAGAGGAATCCGAGTGCTTCTTCTGTAAAGGGAAGGGACACTGGAAGAGGAACTGCAAGAAATTCCTGGCTCTGAAGAAGAAACCTTCTAAGGGCAAGAAAGGTATAAGAATTATACCTAAATGATATTTGTCAATCTTAATAGTAACTCTGGAAATATCGGTTGCTAATTTATTATGCAATGATATAGGAGATACGGCAAGTAAGATGACGGAGGAGTAAAGGTGGTGATGTGCGTCAAGCTCGGCGCATGAAGTTTCATCCACAAGATGAAGGCATCTCCAATTTACTTTTCAAGTTTTAGTTTAAGAGATTTGAGGGTTTACCCTAAGTTATTTTGTAATAGGATCGCATTTATGGCGATGAAAGTACTCTTGTGATTTTGTGAGATTTTATCTCTCGTTTATCAAAGAATATTTTGGATCAATCCCTTCGTGGATGATCAAGTTACAAATCTCTTGAATTATGGAAATATCATTTGTTCTAAGATATATTGTGAATGTTGATACCACCTTCGTGTGGCACTATTGTCTCAAATAGATCATAGTAATATGATGGAAGGATTTTGAGATATTGCACATAGTGAAGTTAATCAATAATGAGTTTTGAGATAGTCAATATTTTATTTGATATCTTGGGACTACACAATTTTTTTAGAAATATTGTCTTAGTAATATGATGAATAGAAATTTATTTCGATTCATGTATTTGATCAATTTGATTAAATAATTGCTAAGATATTGTTGCTTGCAGAATTATTCCAAGAAATCCAATTACAGTATTTATTGCATTGTTTTAGTTTTAGCACAAAGTAAAGTCTTTAAAGGAATGTCATGGTCTTGAAAGATAGACATAAAGGGACATGATAATTTTAGGTACTTGGAATTTCTGAAAAGAGGTTCGGTCCTAAAATAAAGAAGACTTAGGAATATTTATCTTATGAGTTGTGTCATAGTTTTGAAAGATAAACATAAGAGACACAAAGAATTTGGGACCTTAAAGTTTTATGAAAGATTGAAACTTGATCCTAAAGGAGGAAGATAAATAGAGATTTATTTTGTTGGTTGTTCCAATAAGTTAATTGGAAATCCTTTTGTAACCACCACATAAGTGACAATGTTTTGCCACTAAGATATATGTGATTCTTGAGGAATTTATTCTTCTAAAGAATTCTAGTGGGAGGATAGTGAAATCTTGGAGAGATTATTTGAATCTTCGGAAATAGTTATCAGATGTTGCGCAAGCGGAAGCAATTCCAATTGACAAGTCTTTTAAACTAATACCGAGAGTCTATGCATTTAATGCATGACGTCTTGTCAAGATAAATTCACTTAACCAGAATAGTGAAACATATGAGTTTCTAGGAAACTTAATATGTCAAACAAAATAAAGAAAGGATTGTGCTAGAATAAGACCCAATAGATTATGACTTAGATGTCATATAAATTTAATATCATTGTTGTTGAGTTATGATAAACTCAATAAGGATCTTTTTGTTAGACGAAAAGATGATCGCAAAGTTGTGTTGATCAAAGGAAAGTTTTATGATAGGAAGTTTATATGAGAATTGACAAAGACATATTCCTTTTCAAAAGGAAAGATGGATCGAGGTTGTGTACTTAGTACAGCTCGAGGGTTTTGTTAATTGAATATAAATCAAATCATAAAAGGAATATATTTGTCTAGGACAAATAAATGATATTAAAAGAAGGAAACAAGAAACAAAGTTTTGTTTTGAGTTTCAAGAAATAAAGGAAAGTCATAGTTTCATTTAAATCAGTGGGAGCTTAGTTATATTATTCAAGTTGAATAATGTAATATTATAGATTGTTTTGTTTTGATACAATGTGTAGTGTTATTAAAGGAAATTAATAACATGCATGTTTGGAACATATTCGTCACATCACATATGGAAGTTGCCATATAAAGATGAGATATAATGTTGCGGAAATTTCATTGAGGGTGTTTTGAATATTATTCAAAATACGAGAGAATGAAAATTCTCATAAAGTTTAAGGAAATTCATGTGCAAGAACCATGGCTGTTTCGTACGGTGGTGAGCATGATCAATTGATTTGAAATCTTGATCATAAAGGAATTTCTTAAGATGTGAAATTTTAAGATCAAAACAAAGTAGTCAAACTTGATTGTTGACAAGTTGAATTTGCTAAAAGTTCAATTGACTCCAATTAAGATGAGGATTCTCCATAAGGTGTATTTTGAAGAAGTTACTTCAAAAGTGAGAAATACTCATAATGTAAGAGTTGCATTGGAAAATCTTATGAGATAAGTATAAAGGTTAAGACAAGGATTAGATGACAAATTTTCTAAATTTTGTGCATCACAAATGATGGGTATGTTTATGTAAAACATTGAGTCTATATTACGAAATCTACAACAAGTGGCAAAGACAGTGGGAGCGCAAACTTCCATGATGAAGGGTTGTCTAGGTGTGGTTCTTTACGAAGAAAACAACTAATTGGTAAAACAATGAAATTGTATTCTTAGTAAAGGTTCCAGGGTTTCACCTAGAATACCAGGCTACAAGTGATCATATGATCAATTGAGGTTATGCATGAAAAGATGTGTATCTTTTTGCATAAGAAACATAAAGTTCACATAGTCACCATTAGGGACTAAACAGACAAATGTCAACCACAGAAGGGTGAGCATGAGAAACACCGAACATCTGTCTAGATGTTAAACTTATGCAAACTAAACATTGCCAGTTTGTGCAAGTGGGAGACTGTTGGATATATGCCCAAAAGGCAATGTATTTATACATGTGACAATGTATTTATACATATGTATATCTGATTCATACATTATTGATTCGTATTCTCTATGCTATAACTGCAGTGATTTCTAAATGCGTGATTTAGGGAAAAGCTCACCTGCACGTGTAGAGAATATGAATACGTAAAAAGTACCCTAGTTCTTTTTGGACTAATTCTTAATGCTAGATGACGCGGCTTTTCCTAGTCATGGACATAGAGTTTATGTCAGCATCAAGGATGGCATATTATTGGACTATAATATGGCTGGGTCACCCAAGTGTTGGTATGCTAAGAGATTCCGTTAAATAGTCTTTTTGTCCTTAGCTTTATCACAGAAAGGTTGTTGTATAACATGTCCTTGTAACCATGAGGTTATTGGGGTCATGCATATTGGAGGAGTTGCTTTGGTGCTGTAACCGTCACGGCCGTAACAGGGTGACCATAAAGGCAGTTGCTGGGTACTTCAAAGGTGTGTGTGTATCCTGATGTTCTGAGATGGGAAATTACTCCTCTAGGTTAAGAGAGATACTTCCAGGGCCCGCTCGGTATTATATACATATCCACTACGTTCTGCAGACAATGCATGGTGAAGTTACACTGTGTGGGATATCATAATACGGCAACGAGTAAATGGAACTTACCGGTAACGAGATAGACAAAGATGATGTGAATCAATCCTTGATTGATTCATGGTATCATCACGGATCTATATCTCGGGTGAAGTTCAGTGTCGTGAGTAATGGGATTGATATATGATAATCAACAGGTTCAACAGTAGAGTTATTCGCATAACGATAGCAGCCACACAGGACGTCCTTGGAACTGTCACTGGCGGTGATTGGTTGATACCCAACCAATTATAGCTACCCGTTATCGGACCTGTAGGGTGGACACACTTAAGCTAGGATTGGTTAGTTGTGTTATATGGTTGGTCTGGAACATGGAGACAGTATCATCGGCATGGTGCTTGCGTGATATGACATACCTTGTCAAGAGAGAAAGTTTGTGATAGAAGTTACTATCACGGTCGGATTTATTCCGAGAAGGTTTATATGGAGGATATATTTGTCCGGAGTATTTTGTCGGCGGACACTAGGTGTCCCGGATCATATGAAAGGAGTTTCATATGATAGGTAATTAATTCGGTGAATATTCTGTAAAAGGAAATATTCAAATAAGAATTAATATGACAAAGTATTATTTAATTATATGTTAATTAAATATTCATTTATTTAATTGATAAATAATTATGGGAAAATATAAGGCCACACCACCAAATGGTGATGGGCCGAAGACGTCGGCCGAACCCTAGTGGGCCATACGGCCCACGGCAGGGGCGAGGCGGCGGCCAAGTGGCGGCCGGCCAGGCGGGCCCCACCCGCCATGTCGGTGCGGCCAGGTGGGCCCCACGCACCAGGTCGGTGGTGGCCAGGAGGGCCCCACCGCGCGGCAAGGCAGGAGGCGGGCTAGGTGGGCCCCACCCGCCCTAGGTCGGTTTGGCCTAGGGGCGGGCCCCACTCGGCCGGCCGGTGCACAAGGAAGGGAGAGGGGAGGAGAGTTGGGGTTGGACCCCAACTCATCCTCCCATACCGAATTGGGCAAGGGGACTTCCCCTTGTCCAATCTTTGTCCAATTGGACTAGGGGAAGGTTTCCTCCTTCCCAAGTCTCCCTATCCCTTGGGCTCCTTTATAAACCCCACCCCTCTAGTTGTGGAGACACAATTGAGACACCAAATAGACAAGAAGCAATAGCTCTCAAGTTTAGATCTCTTCTAGTTGGATTAGAGGGACTTCTAATTAGAGGCGACCTATCCGATTAGACTAGATCTAATCTCTCTCTCTCCTTCTCATGTGTTGAGATCTCCACATTCATATACACCAGCAGACTTCAAGCTTGGACGGCGAAACCCTGCTGAACCTTTCCAGTGTATGTGTGCAAGCTCTCGGAGGGATTCCTCGTCGTAGACGTTGCGTCCTTCAACTGTTGAACAAGGTGGTGAAGCAAAGGAGAAGAAGGTGTAGGAATCTCTTTGCCAGGCTTGGTTGAGAGACCGCGATCGACTACATCGACTACGTCATCAACACGTTCTTCCGCAATCTACGGTGTTGGTAACGTATACTAATCTAGATCTTCGGATCTTCGTATTCGCATGTATCTTCATAGTAGTTCTTGGGAAGGGTTGCGTAGCAATACGTGTAATTTTAATATACCGTACGCGCAGCCCAACAGCTGCCTCCCGCCGCCGGCCCGGCCTTCCCTCGTGCGGGCCGCGCCTCCCGCCGCTGGTCGGGCAATCCATCGCGCCGCCCGCCGGGCGTGTCCGCGGCGCCGGCGACCCCACCCCTATGATTCATCCCGGTCCGTCCCCTGGTCATCGTGCTCGCCTCCCCATGCGCGCGACCGCCGACGCTGGTCAAAGCTCCTCAACCCGCCCGTAGATGCGGCTTGCCGCACCGGACCTCTTCCACGCAGCCCCGAGTCCAACCCGCTGACCCGTCGTCCCTGCTGCCGCTCCCGTCCTGCTACTCGTCCCCCAGCACCCGTCGCTGGAATCCATGGCTCCGCCGCCGCGAATCGTAGCAGCAGCAAAAGTCCCCCAATTTCGTACCGTTATGTACTTCAGCTGCTGGCCTCACGGCATCGGCCGCCGGATTTCGTCTTTCGCCTCCATGTGCCACTACTCGCGCGCCCAAGCACATCGAGGATTCATTCAGCCGGCAACCGAGCAAGCCCCGGGTGGAGTTCTTGTTTGTTTCATAAAACTGCTTTATGTTGTTGTGTGCGTAGTACGTGCGCTGAAATTCAGAGAGAAGGACAGATATGCTAGTAAAGCAGTGCAAGCACACAAACGTGAGCAATACATGGGTGAAAAGGAAATGGATTTTTTTATTTTCACGGGATTTTAATTTTTGTAGAAACGATGCACTAATTTCTTGTTACAACGGTGCGCCGATGTTTGAATGGATACTTAAATAGAAGTTCATCGGATGGGTTGCCAAATATTTTTTTAACGGATAAAATAGGTTTAATGAAATTTCACCGTGAAAAAACACACTTAGAAATCAATTTTGCAAAATACCGGTGAAGCGTACCAAAATAATATTTCAAAACAAATCATCTGGCGGGAAGTACAAATGTTTAGTGTTGAGAAGTGCATGGTCCCATGAAATAAGGTGAAGAATAAAAATAAATTAACCGTAAATGTAGGAAATATAGGCGGTGACTCCGGAAAGTACGAAGGTGTTTATATCGGGAAGTATAAATTTTAGATTTGTGTAGTTCACATCCCATTAGGAAGTTCAAGTAAAAAAATTGAAAACCCCGATTAGAATTTCACATATATTTTGAGTGGTAATTGACCTAAAACGGTCACCATACGCGAAAGTTATCATTGTTTTCCTGAACACTAGTCGCGAAAACACCTTCGGCAGAACAGTGTCATCAAACGAGAAGTTCAAGTATGTATCGAGGGAAGTACATGTACTATGTTTATAGCAAATACACGCAGTAACATCAGGACACTAAATCATCCTCGGCAGCATCACCGCCGCGAAGTACACATGGTTGCAGAAGGAAGTACACATTCATTTTTTCAATTTTTTCGTGGATAGTTTCTGACTCCATCTTTTTAACACAAAATGACCACTTAATTCGGAGGTCGGATGGGTTGCCAAATAAAAATATTTAACGGGCAAAATAGGGTTGACCAAACTTTGTGTGAGAAAACAACACACACATATGCAGCGGTACATATAAGCTCAAAAGAGGAAGTACATATGCACCTCCATATAAGTACAACAATATTGATGGGCGATGAACTCCGGACCCTAACCCCATCTCTAATGCGCCATGGGTTTGACATATCACAGTTTCAGTGTTGCACACGTGCATCAATATTTGTTTAGCCACATAGGTGGGCGTGCTCATTTCATTGGTACATAAAAAATACAAAGTAAGTACACAATCGAAGAGGGAAAATTTCGATGGCAAGTTATAAGGTAGTATAGAATGGGACATGTACTGAGTTTTAGAAGAACAAATGTTAACTGTCGTAAATGCAAAATCCCCGTGAAATCCAAAAAACATTTTTTAAATCTAAGAAGTACAATTTGTAACTCTAGGAAGTACAAAGTTTCAGTTTTAGGAGTACATAGTCCCAGTGAAGTATGAAAATATCATTTAAATACACGAAGTGACTCCAGGAAGTACAAAGGACCAATATCGGAAGTGCACTATCCCCGTAGAGAAGTACACATGGTAGTATCGGGAAGTACACAATTTCGAATTGTGAAGTTCAAATCCTTCACCAATTATTTTTGAAAATCCCACCAAGAAGTACAAATATAAAATCTGAGAAGTACAGTCCTCACTTTTGGTAAGTACAAAAATATGATATGAACATGTAAGTGAATAATACTCGTAACTAATCACGGATAAATTCGTCGGCAGTACACGCACATGTACTAGGAAGTTCAACCGTGTGTCGAGGGAAGTTCAGTTACTGCATTTCATAGTAAGTACAAACAAAAGTTTCATGTCAGTAATCATCATCGGAAGTGCAGTATCGTCTCTCCAGAAGTACACAAAACTACAGAAAGAAGTACACATTTTTTGAAAAAAAATCGTTGATAAATCCTGACTCCATCTTTTTAACGCAAAAATAATTACTCGATTCTGAGGTTGGATGGGTTGTCAAATAAATTTTTAATATGGTAAAATTGGTTTGACCAAACTTTGACCAAGAGAAAAACAAATCGATTTTCAAATAGATGTGTCTTCTCAATCTGAACATTTTGAGTGGTCATTCACTTAAAACAAACATCGTATGAGAAAGTTATTATATTGTTTTACTAAACACCAATCACAAAAATTCCATCGGCAGTACACACGCATATAACTTAAAGTTCAACCTTGTATTATGGGAAGTACAATACTCTGCTTTTCCAGGACGGAAATAAATCATACTTATCTTGACGATTTGAGTTATAGATGCGTCAAACGTTGATATAAATAGCTTCATATGTTGTAATATGATTCTAATTTCATTAGGTAGTGCATCCCACAAGGAATATATTTGATCTAGTCTATTTGATCCCACCACCTCCATCAAACACCGGTAATCCATTTTTAGAACTTTTGAAATTAATCTTAAACCGTAACGTATTTGCGAAAACAACGTGAACGAAAAAGTTGCGTATCGTCGGTATCTTTCCGTTGCCATATTATTTGCATCATTCCGATAAGTGGTTCAAAAACTGTGGTCGAAATACCGTCCGCCCGTATATCCTTATTACAGAATAGAGTATTTTTAAAATTACTTTTAATCGGTTATGTATTTCGAAAAACTGTTAAAGAAAAAAAGTTGCGCATTTTCAACAGCTTTCCAACGGCGTATCGTTTGCATCATTCCAATGGACGGTTCAGAAAATATTCAAAAATACGTTTGTTGTGATATTTTAGATTTTGGTATTGTTGAAACTGTTTTAAAACCATAATGAATTTGTAACGATCATCTGAAACAAAAAGATGCGGAATTGAATTGCCTTTTCAACGGCATATCATTTGCTTAAATCCGATAAGTGATTGAGAAAATAGATTAAAAATACGTTTTTTGTGATTTTTCACAGATTCAAGTTTTGTCAAATTTGTTTCAAAACCATAACGAATTTGCAAAAATCGTATTACACAAAAAAGATGCGGATTTTCATTAGCTTTTCAACGGTATATCGTTTGTTCAATTTGGATAAACGGTTAAACAATTACGTTAAAAATACAGTTCCTGAACTTCCCAAAAAGACATAGAAGTACAGAGAATGCATGCAGGAAGTACATAATTGGTTGTAGGGAACTATTCTACAACCGGTTGTAGAATAGCTCGTACCTATATATATTTCTGAAAAAATCGCACATAAGTTTTTGTTTAGTCTACAAATTAAAGGACTTCTAATACAAATGAAAACACTATGGATGACACCCTCCTATTCTCCTACCCCACTCAAACCAACATATATCATTAAAAAAAATCGCCATTTCATACGGAAACTATCACTTTAATGTGACGCCACAAAATCACAGACATTCAACGATTCTTATGCCTAGTGCAACAGATTTGAGTAAATTCACACATATCAATTTGCCCCTAAAACACGAAAGTCCCTATTACTATGAGTGCCCTCGTTACTCCCTCTGATCCATAAAGCTGAGATGTGGTACCTATTTATAGGTTGAGTAGTTATTTTCTTCCGACACATATTCCGGATCGGAGGGGGTACAATATACTCTACTTTTTTAGTGGGAAGGGAGTACAATATTTGTGCTGACGTCGGTGAAGCACCGGCCTCCTGTAGGCTCTAGCGGAGCGAGCACTGGGAGCAGCCGCGTCACTCAGTCACTGGACCACCCAGCCCAGGAAAAAACCAATGTCCAGCCCACTTCAGCTTCTGCTTCCAAACCCACGGTCCCAACGCGAATGCCGTTGCCTACTTCGAATGTCCGTCCGTGGGCTGGCGCCGGGCGTCCGTACGTGCAGTGCGGCCACCAGCCAGCGAGAGACCGGCCTGCTCTCTCGCTCCATTTCCGTGTCCAAGATACAATCCATGCACTGCAGTGTACAGTCTCGTGTATGGCCGACCTCCCCGACCCTAAACCCAACACGAATTGGATCGTGCGAAGAGCATCGCATGACTCGCACAACGCCACGCTTGACTTCTCACGCATGTCTTCTCCTCTTTCCTCGCGCACGACTGAGCCGGAGCTGCGGCAGAGGCGGCAGCCACCAGGGGAAATTTAACTTGGGGGTGTCGCAGGTGTCGCTAAGTTGACCGGTATTGCCGTGGTGTCGGCGGAGGAGCAGTTCGGGGCAGGGTGGGACGGTGAGGCGTCTCGGCAGCGCGACGGCGGCATACAGGGCAGGCGATGGTTTGATTGACGGTGGCTGCGGCTGCGGCAACGGTCGTCTTCCTCTCCGACAGTTTTGCGTCGTGCAAAGGCTCGTCGCATTCGACCGAGAAGGAGGACCGATAATTGGCCGGCACTTGGACGTTTCGTTCGGAGACGCCGCACGCGTCCGTACCCACATGTACGTACAAGTGATTTCAGTCGACGCGAGGTCTGTCCGCACATCTGGTTCGCTGGACACTGAAATAGAGAGCCGTGCGCGCGCAGGACGCCGGGACCAGCCCGATGGTGATGCAGCAACGGCCGGTCGGCGGGGCGGGTGATCTCGGCCGAACAGATGGGGCACATAGCTAGCCATTACTACCAGCGTTGTTCATCGTTCGGCTGAAGCGAGGAGTGTGGCTTTTTTTTTTTGGATACAAGAGGCAGCGTGATCAAACAAGAAAAAGAGAACTCCAAAGCACACACGCTAGAACCAACCCTGGCGCCTGCCACCGAATAGCTCGCCATCGTCGAACACCAACATCACCTGAGCAATCCTGGAGCTGAAGAAGACGAAGCCGCCGCACACCCGAAGCTGGACGAAGCTCCATAGCAGCAAAGCTGCGTTGAAGACCGCAGTAGCCATCCGGCCCAAAGACCGGAATCTGTCTCCTATGAACGAGCATCAGCGGGGAATCCTCCCCGAGCCAACGCCAGCTTGCCGACGCCGTGAGACGACGACACCACCCAACCTTCACCAACCCAGCCGAAGAAACGGCAGCGCCAAGGAGCCCGAGCGTCAACCTCCAAAGCCTTGAAGAACTCCTGAACATCCGACAGAGCACGCCTCGCCCAGACCTCCACCCCTCGCCACCACGGCCGGCCGGAGGAAGACGAAGCAAGGCGTTGTTGAAGTAGAGCACGGCACCAAAGGGACTCCTCCCCTCGCCACCATGGCCGGCCGGAGGAGCCTAACCGCCGCACCAAAAGCCGGCGGAGAACAAAGAGAACCAAGACGAAATCGAACTCCTGTACAGGCGGAAGAAGCAGCCGGCAGCAGGCCCCGGCTCTCCACCGCAGCACCCCTCACACCCCCAGGGCATGGCCAGGAGCAAGCATCCCCTGACGAAGACGGGATCGAGGGACCAAAAAGCTCTCCGGTGGCCCTCACCTCCGCCCCGAAGGTCACCATCAGAGCACGAAACACCGGGAGCCCGCCGGCTTCGCCCAAACGTCGGCAGTGGCTTTTTTAGTTTGTTGACAAGGATCGATTTGGTTGAAATTGTTATTTTATGGTAATCCAAATTCGTGTAAAGTGAGCGGCTAACTTCGCAGCGAAGGGGTGCCCGTCGCCGGAGCCCCCGCGGTTTGGATCGTGTCCTAGTCAGACTACAGCCGACTTAGGATTTTGCCCACTATAAATACATCTTATAAGTCGCCTGTAGGTAAGCCATACATTGTAAACCCACGACGTTTGTAACCTCACCCGATATAGTGAAGTTTTGATGGCTGACGCCCGTGGTTTTTCTCCTCCTTTGTTTGGAGCGGCTTTCCAATTTAAATCTCGTTTAGCCGTGGTTTAATCTTCCGCTACTTAATCTTTTTTCTATCTTTTGTGACAAAAATATTCATTTTTTGACAGAACATTCAAAGCTCAGAATTTCGCAATTTGTCTCTTGATCACGCGAGCCAGGCACCAGACCGTATTTATTCCATCTTATCTTCTTCGTAATAATCTTGTAATACCGCATGTCAACAACAGAAACCACAAATGGAGACCAGGGCTGCATGAAAGCCCCTTTTTCTTCACAATTTAAAATATAATATAGTTTCATACTCCTCCGTATTAAAATATAAGTCTATCCACCAACTTTATACACATGTATTTAGACATATTTTAGTGCAAATTCATGTGAACCTTGCACTAAAACATGTCTAGATACATGTGTGTGAAGTTAGTGAAAAGACTTATATTTTCATACAGAGGGAGTAGAATTTGGAAAAACATTACATGTGGCCAATGATACATTTTACAGTCCTGCAAAACTCGCGCGATCAATCTCTTATTAATGCAGGTTACACAAATAGGAACAACTTAGAAAAATTTGGAGGTTAATTTTTTTGAGTCTTTCTCTTTATTTGTATCTCTCAAACAGTATAACATAGATTTAAAACTCTGTGAATCACTGATACATTATATTCTGAGTGTGGAGAAATAGTTCATATTTTTACTCAATTTAAAAATTTCAATTACTAAAACTAAAAGAATTAACTGCGTAATAATCCACATTTTTTCCATATTCTATCTCAAATTTTCAGTGAACTGCAAAGTTTCAAATTCAAAAGTTGTACGGTTTGACAGACACACACATAGAAGTTATTTCAGATGAGATAAAAGGGGTACCATGAATCTTTATGCACCTATGAACAATCTAAAAGACTCAACTCTCTAAAAAATTCACTGTTCACCATTTCAAGTTCACATTTTTGGTCAATTTTACACAGCCTAGAATAGAGATTATTTCGCGTTTATAGTTGACATGCTTATTGATTTCATTGGTATCGACCTCTTGGGATTTTCCCCAGAATTTTTAAAACTTGAAAATGTCTTTTTTTGATTTTTTTTTCAAAACCAAAACTCCATGACGCCGTACTCATGTCAGCTGTTTGCTCATGCACTGACTTCCAAATATATCTTTAGTCTGGTCATCAATCAGTGAAAACCTGCATTTATTCTCATATATTCACATCCCAATCACCTATTTTTAATTTGGTTTGTTTCATTGAAGAGTGACTATATTATTTGTTACAAGACAATATAATGTAGTTCAAAATATTCTTATCAAAGGCTATTGGCCTCGAAAACTCATCACCATAAGCAATTGAATAGTGCAGCACGTAGATAAGTGGCGAAAAAGGAAAGGAACTTGAAGTTAGGCGAACTCTAAAGAGCAAAAAAATGACACATTGATGCTTTTATGATCTAAAAACATATCAGTAATAAAGTTTTTATGCCGTTTAGAATTCTCGAGCAATGGTAAAGATTTGCCTTCTTTTTCTTTTATCAAGATCAAGTCTTTTAAATTTCCCTCACTCTATATAGCACACCATCAAGTATCGGAAGTCTTCTTGAAGAAGACTTTGGGATATCTAGACATGTGATTCTTTCCCAGACACATTTTTGGAGGAATTATCTCCCCACATAGTCCCTATAACGCTGATCAAATAACATCAAATGTGTGTTCCCTACATATTCTTACATTGATAGTATGCATAGTCCATTGTCCACAACCGTATGTCGCCGTCGGAGTAACATGCTATGGAGGCGGCAAAACAACAAGTAGAGATGGCGGCAAGCATAAAATTGATCTTGGGTCCTTTTCAACTGGAAGCCCAAGCTGACTTACATGACAGACATACCCCCACACAATGAGTGTGGTAAATACATGAAAGTCATACACTCTTTGTGATGTAGTAATGGCCCTTCTCAACCCCTACAAGTTGTACAGTGAAAAAATGTTTATTTGATAATGAGTAAGATTGAGATAAATCGATGTCGGTCGATGGTGTGAAAACCCATTCCGATGTAGAATACCTAAAACCGGAAAGAGGTTCCCCACTATTCTTGGGTCCGTCTGAGGGCCGAGTGTCATCTCTGTTGGGTTGGATTTTGCTTATTGTTTCTTTGACAGTAAGTAACCCCATGATGGTTGTTGCATAAAAAAAATGAACATGTAAATCGTCGATCGTGCTCGCGACGTATATATGAATAGGATAATGGGCCGCCATGGCTGCTTAAAGGCTGCATATGCATTTGTGGTTCAATGGGTCCAGCCGAATTGGGAGCGTGTAAGCATTGTCACCAACATGGCCCTTCTTGAAAAAAAAAACAAAAAAAACATGGCCCTTCCTGAACCTCCTTGTTAAGTCCAGCCGGCCAAATTTGGACCTGGTAGCCGCATATAGCTAGGCGATGGAGTTCGATCAAGTGAGCATTTCTTTAGTCAAAATTCATTTGTGGATAAGCTAGGCCCATGTCACTTAGCTATTTTTTTAAATAATACATTTTTTAGTTATTTCAAGAAATATTATGTGTTTTTTTTTCAAAAATATTATCCAGTCGTCTTAGCAAAAACGATTAGTACTAATCGTCCTGCCCAAAGACGATTAGTACTAGTCGTCTTGCCCAAGACGCATATGTGACTTTGCAATTTGTCTTCTTCTGCATGCACTTTGTCTTTTTCTGCATGCATTATCCATGTGCAACTACTAGTCGTCTTGGGCTAGGACGAGTAGTACTAATCTTTTTTGTCAGGACGATTAGTACTAATCTTCGTCGGTGAGGACGACTGGGTAATATTTTTGAAAATAAAAAAATGCGTATTATTTTTCTAATTAAATAAATTTAGCGTATTATTTAAAAATAATTGGCTAATAAACTGTCGATTAGGAATTATCTTGCCCTCTTTTGACAGGAAACGTCATATATACTTGCTGCCGACAAGAAAAGAAGATGGAAACGTAGGTGCAGTGGCTACCCTGCACTGCAAGGGCTTCTTCGTAGGAGTATACGTGTAATGACGATGCTTCTTTGGCACCATCGTCACATCATGCCACAAAGATAATACTACACTACTATTTGCACTCCCTGCTTGTTGCTTGCCATGGAAGTTATGGACGTTAATGGCGTTATGGACGTCGGATTACTTTGTTCCCACCACTACCTATCGCCTCCGCCAACCAATCAAGGCCAAAGAAAGAGCAATCGCAATTCGCGCGTACTTTTCAGTATGGCAGTGCGTGTATAATACTTCGTCGTCTCTACCTCTTCGCCACCGCCGCCGTCGTCGACATCGTCCGCCGTGTAGGTGTTCTTGATCAGTGAGAAACCGCGCGCGCGGCCTGATAATTGGCGTGAATTCCTGGTTGCACGGCGCGGTGCGGCGGCTTTAGTGAGGCCGGCCAGCCGGGACAGCTCACGTGGTCGGTAAGACGGCGGTCGTTTTCTTTGCTGGTGACCGTGTCGTCGGTTGCTCAGTTTGGTGCGTCGTCCCGGCGCGCGGTGCCCGCCTGCCTGAGTCTTAGAGTATACGTACGGCTGTACGTTTAGGCAGTAGTCTAGGATAGATAGGACTCTCGTGTCTTGTCTTGCACTCCAAGATAACCCCATGTACGTCTATATATACTCGCCTCCGATGTTCAATAATACATCCATCATATTCCGCATATCTCTCTATCGTCCTACATGGTATCAGTCTAAATCGATCCTACCCTAGAGCCGCCGCCGCCAAAACCCTAGTGCCGCCGCCGCTCCCAACCCTAGCGCCGCCGCCTCCCATGGCGCTGCGCTAGACCGTCGACACGCTTCCGCCGTGCTGCCCCCGGGGAGGTCGATCTCCATGATCTCCGCCGGGGGCTGCGCACCCGTACGCAGGGTCCGTCCGCCGATTCGTGATCGGCTGCCCTGTAAGTCTTTTCCTCCGATCTCTTGATCGGTTTTTCTCTTTTGGTGGATTGTGTCGCCCACCCCCAGTCGATCCTCGCGCGCCTCTACTCCGACACCGGCGCGATCAGAAGGCGTCTTCTCCGACATGGCGGTCTAGCGCGACGCGGCGACCTGCATGGCCGTTGTCCGCGCATCTGCCCGCCCGTCACCCGGCGCCGACCATCGCCACCTGCTCCGATCGGGACTTCTGCACCATCTTCGTCATCGCCTTGGTCTGCTGCGCCTTCGACCTCATCATCAAGTAGCGTCACCGACTTTGCGGGCGATCGGATTGATCACCCGCTCGCCTACGATACGTCGACACACTGGCCACGCGACCGGCCTGATCTGCCGTTTGCACGCGTCTCCGCAGGATCCCGTGAAAATCATCATCGAGTACGCACGCCTACCACCGATCGAGCAACGGGCTGCCGTTGCGTCGCCCCTTCGGGCCGCAGCGCCGCCGCCTTGGTCTACCCTCCGGCCTCGAGCGCGCCTTCCCTGGTGCGTACGTCGCCGGTGGCCTCAAGCCGTTGCACCGACTCGCGCACTGCAGCTACGTCGTCCCCCCGGACCGTAGTGCTGCTACACGCGGTCTACCTCGCCTTCCCCGCGCACCGACGTCTCAGGCTACCACCGCGTCGCTCCCACGACGCGGGTCGCCGCCGTCCGCGCATGGTCTTCGTCAAGCTGTCGGCTCTTCATCGCCACGTTCGTGTACCGCCGCCGCGCCTCCTCACGTAACCTACATGGCCTTCGCCGCCGCTGGTTTCGCCGCCTACACCTTCGTCCTCGTCCAGTACAACTTCGTCGTCAACGTCATCGCCACCGCCTGGCAACGCCTCCTCGGCAGCGCCTGCACCCCGGCTACGCCGCCTCCTCGGCATCGCCATCGTCCACCCTCGCGTCTACTCCGACAACCGCGGACTGCATCGGCTCTTCCCCGTCTTCGCCGCTCTGCGCCTCGCAACCGTCCGGGAGCCTTCTCTGCTAGTCTATCACCGACATGGCACGACACCGTACTGGTCTCGCTCTACGCATGCTCGGTGCTGGCAACACAGCTGCGTGCCTTCGTCCCCGACGCGTCCCCGTGCCTGGCAAGCTCGGATCGGCGCCTCGTCTTCATCGACTCGGACTGCATCGACCTCGGCATCGACTTCCTCGACGACTGCCCTCGACGCGTCTCCGTCATCATCACCATGGCGCCTTCTTTGCGCCCACGGCTTCACGTGCGGCTACCTCGACACCGGCATCTCCGACCACGGCATCGACCACGGCGTCCCCTCGCAACGGCTACCTCGACCTCGGCACCGCCTCGCGCTCTCGACTCCCTCGACATCGGCACAAGGGCTACCACCTCGCCTGAGCTCTCATCAACTTCCTCTCCAGTCCAAGCATCCGCGCCGCGACATCGACCACGACGCTCCCGCTACGACTGCGGGGGGGTGTCAGCCTTCTGGGTCTACTTCGGTTTATCTCCAGTCTGACCGTCCACGTCGTTCATGTTGTTCACGACGCTCCCGCTACGACTGGGGGAGTGTTAGAGTATACGTACGGCTGTACGTTTGGGCAGTAGTCTAGGATAGATAGGACTCTCGTGTCTTGTCTTGCACTCCAAGATAACCCATGTACGCCTATATATACTCGCCCCCGAGGCTCAATAATACATACATCATATTCCGCATATCCCTCTCTATTCTCCTACACTGAGAGATTATTCCCGTACCGTTCCTCCTCGGCTTATCAGCGGTTGCGCTGCCTCCATCGCAGGCTTCAGGCCGAAGCTAAGGCTCGGTTCTCAAAAGATTCATCCGCTAATCATCATATAGCCGAGGAGGAGAGCACGTACGAGATTCCGTTTCTCCGGTAACGGAATTTCCACCGAGACCAAGGAGAACATGGTGTGGAATGATCATTAGAAAGTCACGATGTCTACCGATTAGTACCATGGGGTCACTTTCTTGTTCTTATTTTTTCTGAATTGAGGCTTTGCGTGGTGGGTGCTAGCTCAGACTAAGTGGCTACATCAGAGGCCTGTTTCTTTGCTGATTCATAGTATAGCTTTAGATAAGGGAGAGGTGGATCCTGGCTTAAATTTTTAACTCTGACGAAGAACATTCAGAGTGCATGCACATGCACGGTCCTAGTGAAGTACTGAACATAAGAATGATGGAGAATCGTATGGCCAGTCCACTAGATTCCGTTTCTCCAGTAACTGAATTTGTCCCAGGGGGGACATGATAATATGATGGTGTCAATCTCGAAGAAATAATATGATGATGATGATCAGATGATGACGTGATCTAAGGAAAATATCGGTTAGCTAGCAGGTCAGTGTCTTCTTTTTCCGTGATTATCAAGTGAGACTATATATACTGTACTGCCACTGATTGCAAGTAGAGTTCTGCGAATGTAGAGTTCTGCCAAGGTCCAGTTGTATGGTGGCAGCTAGCTAGCTTGAACTGAAAAGCTACTATACATCTATCTATATGAATAATTGAATATCTATACAAATAGTTGTATATATCAGAGGGCCTGTTTTATGAAAAAAATATTCTGATGGTGGCTCGAGCTTAGCATCTGCTAACCGCTTCGGTGTACACTTTGTAGAAATTGGTACCATCATTGTTGGAAGACAACGACGCCGTGCCACGGATGGTGAATGAACGGAGCACACATTAATACTGTGAGATGGGTTCATCTGGCTGGATAGGTGTGCTTAACCGCCAGCTTAATGGAGCCGATCGATCGAGTTCATAATTGTGCGCACCAAACCTGACTTTGTGCCATACACAAAAAACCTGGCTTTGGGCTATACACAATAGCAGTTTTTGCTTACTACATGTGTCACCACATTCAGTCCTTCACAATACAATACTCTTACTACATGACGTGTGTAACTGAAGAAGGTATATAGCTGGAAAAAATAACATGCCGGCCAAAATATGTTCAGGGTCCCCTGATTTCAGATGCCTGAATTCCCGGAAAGTCTGAACTGAACAGGTACTGCTGCAAATATCAGTCATATAAACCCTTGTGGACTGTGGTAATCCGGTGGTTGGAATTGCCATGGACGAAATACCATTTAGAAACTGCTGAAAGCTACCCCCAAGATTCCCGAGCGCAGCGGCCATGTGGCGGGGAAACTCTATAAAAAGCCACACGGCTGCTGAGCTTAGTGCTATCCAGAGCCTGCACTGAGCTACCCACCACAAGAAGAAGAAACAGAGGAGGAAGAAGAAGGAGAAGGTTTCAGACAAGATGGTGCCATGGCCCCTTCTCCTTGCTGCCTTCTCGATGCTTTTCGCGGTGGCGACTCCTATCAGGGACATCACGGACGCCTGCTCGTCTCAAGTACAGGGTACGTACATACATAGTTTCTCCTAGCCTTGACTGAATTTCTTGGGTAGTTTTTTTGCATGTATTTGCCTTGCGGTAATCGTTTCTGCTTCATGCATGCAACTCGTTCAGAGATCGAGATAGGACGGTCAAAGTGAAGGCTATAGAATTAATTCCTTCTAATTTTAGCTAAAACTATATTGGATAGTTTGCATATATACTTTCCTTGCAATTCGTTGTCTCTGGTTTATGCAATTGGACAGAGACAGGTAGCTGCTTTGTTGACATAACTATAACTGTGAGCACAGCGCATTAGAAAGTTCAGTAGGGAGAGAAAAGAGCCAGCTTAAAAGATGTGTCGCTGCTTAAGTGGCCAGCCCAGATGGTGGAGTGGCAGGTGTCCTGAACCTGAATTGCAGTGACAAACAAGGAAGACTGAGGTAGCTCCATAATTTTGCCTTCAACGTGATCACCCTGTAAAAAAAATATGAAAATCCAAACTTGCAGCGTCCCCTGAATTGTTTGTCGATGTCAAAGATAATAACAGTATGAAACTTAGCACATATGGCCGAAGCCAAGCTAGACTTAGAAGAAATAGGTTTTTACCCCGCTATATAAATATAGCAACCACACCGTACATCAAAGAGTTTCTTGCTGGGGCAAACAGCACAATTAAGCCCAAAAGAAAAGAAAAAGAAAACAATGCCAAGCTAGACTTGCAAAGGACATAGAGAGAATCTCTTTTTTTTATGTGGCGGTAGGTTACTTTTGTTTAATTCTTTTCTCCACCCGGGGAGGAATAGTGTAACAACCATGTTAGGTAGTACTCCGTACGCTTGATCGATAAACTAGGAATACTTTCTGAAATTCCATAGCACGACCAGAATGGAAATCGTCCCGTTAGTTAGGTGCGCGTATTCGTCCATAATTGGCGCCTCGTCGGCTCTGTGTTTCGCATAGCATATATAGTCGTGCATATATATTCAGGTAATTGCCATAGCCTGATTACCTGATTAACGCGTATTCGTCCTGGTTAATTAATCGCCGCTTAATCAGCTGGTTGCTTCTTTCTGAGCCATGAATCACACATCTGGGGATCGCATATATGGTCCTGGATCGAATTGATGGCCAAGTTAGTGGCCGATCGTACTCCACTCCTGTGACATCAACCAATCAATTGAGTTAGCTAGTTAGCCAACCACCGTATCTAGCGAGACACGGCAGGATGGCCGTCGAAATGGGCCGGCAGCAGATGCTTCGTCGACAACGTGGTGTCTGTCTGTCTGTCTGTCTGTCTGTCTGTCTGTCTATCTGAATGTCGATCGGCCGACGAGGAGGAGGCCAATTTCGGTTCTCTTTCTGCTTCAGAAACGTACCCACGCCGGAAATGCGGCCATGTTCGGAGGCTAGGACCTAGGAGTGAATGATCTGCGTATGTTGTGTAGCCATGTCTGGGTAATTTGTAAGTGCACTGGTCCATCATCTGCCTAGCTTTTGTGTTATGGAAGTAGTTCTCCATGCTCCAATCAGAAAATTAATGCATGATGTGTAGTACAGTCTTGGGGGCTAACTATTCGGCCTCAGAAAATATCTACCAGTGTTTTTGTCATAATCTCCTTTGCCGGAAGGGAGAGAGAGAGAGAGTGCTCAAGTGAACAACAGCTATAGTTGGTACTTTGGCATGCATGTGCATGCATGCAGAGCTTGTAGATTACTACTACTCACTCCAGAAAAGGATGTCGCTATATCCATTATAGCAATAATTTTTCGGAGCGAGTATGGAAAGCCGCCTTTCGGAGGCCGAGCTTCATGGAACTTGGTTAAACAAAATTAAAATCAATATTTAAAACTTTAAAAATATGGAAAGAAGAATTATAGGTGTACATCGACATCTGCCACTGCCATAGCTCAATGAAAATATAATTGTATTTTGGTCCAGAAAAAATGACAAATATGTAAATATTTTTTTGAGAAAAACAAATATGTAAATCTAGACCGGTGAAGGGTGCACAGTTTTGAAAGCTTAAAATTCAGCATTACCACTCTGTAACTATATTGAGGTATGTAACTATAGATGACATTCACACGTCCATGAAACAAAAAAAAGGATAGATTATACTTTTTTTTGCACTAGCCATACATTTTAAAAGTCTGAAATGATCGATTTGGCTACGCAATATATTTATTGCCACTAACATCACCTTAGACGCGAGTCAATACTGTCATAACTCATAACCAGCTGATAGACGCGCCGGCGGGCGATCACGGGAACAATTCCGGTCGACATGTGACGCTTCCTACCTCTGAGAAGTACAAATACTGCAGTTGCATATGATTGTTTGCACCATATGAGACGATCCAAACTCCCAAGCTCATCGGGAAAGGAAGGAATAATCTGTTGTCAGGTTTCTTTACCCTGAATGCCTGACACCTCCAAGATGACATCTGCTCACCGTCGCTCGTGGTAGTACGTACTCCATCCGTTTCAAACACTTACGAAAATAGATGTATCTAGCACTAAAATATGTATTTTTTTTACATATTTTTCAGAGTGAGTATTTGGACATGTTCAGTTAATACTGCATATGTCTATAAAAAAATGTCTCAACTATGTCTAGATTTGCATACTATCTACACATAAATTGTGTCTAGATGCATGTAAATTTAGACAAAATTAAGACATATTTTATGGACAGAGGAAGTAGACACATTCATATCTAAATAAATGGAAATCAAATATTTTTGGAACGGAGGAAGTACGTAGCACTGCGCCCGACATGGATACATTATCGTACACCACTCTCAGAGCACATGACTGCTCAAGACTCGATTGGTCGAGCTGCTCGGTGCGCGCCGTGCGGTAGGTTTAGTGGTTGCCGACGACGCACTGAACATACCAAGTACCAACGGTCTTGCGCTCTTGCTTTCGCAGCAGCAAATTAAATCGTACTAGCTGATCATGTCAATTGTCACGGTTATCTAGTTGCAGCAATTTTGGAGGTAAATAACTAATAGCTGTGTTTTACATGATCGGCTGCAGATTTCGAGCACCTGAACGGCAACGGCTCCGCCCAGTTCCTGCCGCTGCACCACCCGCGGGGCCCATGCTCGCCGGCGGCACTCCCGTCCGACCTCCCCTTCTCGGCGGTGCTCACCCACGACGCCGCCCGCATCGCCTCCTTCGCCGCGCGCCTAGCCAAGACGCCGCTGTCGTCGTCGTCCGCCGCCACCACCTCGGCCACCTCGCTCGACAGCTCCCTCTCGTCCGTGCCGCTCACGCCCGGCACGTCCTTCGGCGTGGGAAACTACGTGACCCGCATGGGCCTCGGCACCCCGGCGAAGCCGTACGTCATGGTGGTCGACACCGGCTCCTCCCTCACCTGGCTGCAGTGCTCCCCGTGCCGCATCTCCTGCCACCGCCAGTCCGGCCCGGTGTTCGACCCCAAGGCGTCCACCTCCTACGCCGCCGTCTCCTGCTCCACGCCGCAGTGCACCGACCTCTCCACCGCCACGCTCAACCCGGCCGCTTGCTCCAGCTCCAACGTCTGCATCTACCAGGCCAGCTACGGCGACAGCTCCTTCTCGGTCGGCTACCTCAGCAAGGACACCGTCTCTTTCGGCTCCAACAGCGTGCCCAACTTCTACTACGGGTGCGGCCAGGACAACGAGGGCCTCTTCGGCCGCTCCGCGGGCCTCATGGGCCTGGCCCGCAACAAGCTCTCGCTGCTCTACCAGCTCGCGCCCACCCTCGGCTACTCATTCTCCTACTGCCTCCCTTCCTCGTCCTCCTCCGGCTACCTCTCCATAGGCTCCTACAACCCTGGCCAGTACTCCTACACGCCCATGGTGGCCAGCGACCTCGACGACTCCCTCTACTTCATCAAGCTCTCTGGGATGAAGGTCGCCGGGAAGCCGCTGTCCGTGTCATCGTCCGAGTACTCCAGCCTACCCACCATCATCGACTCCGGCACGGTCATCACGCGGCTGCCCACCAGCGTCTATACGGCGCTCAGCAAGGCGTTGGCCGGGGCCATGAAGGGCACCAAGCGCGCGGACGCCTATTCCATCCTCGACACCTGCTTCGTGGGCCAGGCGTCGCAGCTGCGCGCCCCGGCTGTCAGCATGGACTTCGCGGGCGGCGCGTCGCTCAAGCTCTCGGCGCAGAACCTGCTTGTCGACGTCGACAGCGCCACGACGTGTCTGGCGTTTGCGCCCGCCAGGAGCGCCGCCATCATCGGGAACACGCAGCAGCAGACATTCAGCGTCGTCTACGACGTCAAGAACAACAAGATCGGGTTCGCCGCCGGCGGCTGCAAGTAATTTAACGGACGACTTGGGTGAATGGGCAACGCATTATTTGTTACTTGTCGGTCACTTCGACCATGCACAGACACAAGCTCGATCAAGCTAGCATGTGCTTATATCAGACCTTCAGATGGTAGATAGAAAAGAGGGTTGATAAAGTGTTGCTCTAGCGCCTAGGTGTACATGTTCATCAAAGCTGCTTTGTTGCATAAAGGGATGGCACAGAAGATACTACTGGTAGGAGTGAAGACCACTCCAAAAAAAAACTTGTAGGAGTGAAGCTATTTATATTATTGGCAATCAGCCAGGTAGTAGTAAACTACTGTATGAGAAAGTGAAAATGCATATATAGCTCGAATGTGGAGTACATATATACTCACTCCGTTTCGAAAAAGATGTCACAAAGATGAAGTATATATGAGCCACATAACCAACACATAGGACATAGCTTGCATAGAATTGTTTGGCAAGTACCGGTCAAAATAGTGTGCTACTTTGTACAAAATATTTCCATGTTGTTCAATGGAAATTCAAGAATTACTTCTATTTTCCGTGAAAAATCGTACAAGTGAAACTATGATGTACCCATGTATTCTGTGGGGAATAGAAATTGCTTTATATATCATTCCCCACCTACAGAAGACAAGATGTGCTGGTTTGGTTGAACTGGGCCTTGGTGGGCCGTCAGAGGAGCTTGACGATGCCATCAGCAAGCAGCCCTTCGCCCCTTCGCGCTTTGTCCGTTCTGCTCGCTCTCTTCGACCACGTCTCGACTGAAAATTAAGTAAGAACAAATTTTTAAAAAAAAAGTAAGAACAGAAGAAAATAAATATAAATGAAAACCAAAAAAACAGAAAAAGGGAAATAATAAGAAATAGATAAAAGAAGAAAACAATACGTGAATAGAAAGAACGAACCAAGAAATACGCCGATTCCTTGCAATCTCACACGCTATCACAAAAAGAGCAGATATGCCTTGAGCAACAGACTGACTCGGAAGACCGCGAGCGATTCCACAGTAGGAATTGCTCAGCGCGATACCAAGGAGTTTCCGCTCGGACACGAGCGTTACAATAGATGTTCCACACGACCACACCTCATAACTCCTCCATGATCTGGATCGGAGAATTAATTCTCACTTAGTTTGTCATAATTGTCCAAACCACTTTGTAAACTGAATGCTAAATGACACATTGGCATTCATCTCCTGATCTCTCTCCTCATCTTAAAATAGTGATTTTGGATGAGTAATCTCATGCTCCTCATCCTCGTCCCCAATTTCCATTCTCAGAGTTTTTCCCGAGGAGCACCCTACCGCTTGGGTCATTGTCGTCTTCATCAACCCCATATATGAGTTATTCACTTGATCTCGTCACATGTGGTGACTAACCTGGCGATTCCTTCCAATGGTGGACTCCCCTCGAAGTCGTCTACCACCACGACATGGTGGGCATCAAACCGTTGTTGTTTTCTTTGTTGTCTCTGAAGCCATTCTATCGCCGTCAGAACAAGCCGACCAACAACGACCACACATCACTTCCTCGACACTATCAACAACCACTCAGAGTCTAGGAGCGACTACGTCGATGACTTCAACTGCACTGAGCCATGCCACCATCACCTTACCCTAGTCGACAACATCTCAGTTCTACCAGTGCGCCCTCTAGCCTATTGTCTACTCTTAGCCATACATTTGATTCAGCAGCTTAGATCATGGCACCTCGCTTATGTTTGAACGAGTGTACCATTCGCAAATAAATGAGAGTGTGCCTTTCAATCTCGTCCCCCTATTTCCTATTCCAAGGTTTGGAGTAATGCATGTCTTTTTACCAGCCGAATTGTTAACCTTCAATGCTAGCTGTAGTATTTCGAATCTATGAATCTCGGAATTTAATTCAAATTCAAATTTGAACCTAATTTCTTTCAAAGCATAATTCATTTTCAACTCGTTATTCCACAAAACTCCTTAGGATCTGATCCTTTAGCGTATTATTTAGTAAAATTTGTGTAATGGGGTAATGGGAATTTCTATTTGGATTTTCATTGGCATTTACTCCAATTGCAACAGTTTTCACATCAGAGAAATTTAATAAAGCCGATTATTTCGTATTCCCTCCTTTCATATTTGTTGTTACCGATTGTTCTGAATCAGCCACAAAAGGAGGAAGTAGGAATTAATACAGCCGAAAATAAGAACACTAGTTGAAGATGATATTGGGCCACTTCGTGTCCCTTACCTCGCAACTAGCCGGCGATAATCAACTTTGTTTTTACTTGGAATGAGCGATAAACAACTATACAAAGCACCCGAGAGCAGCATAGCTAGCCACCCTTTCTTCCCGTGTGTGCCGTGTCGTGTAGCCGTATATACCGCGCGAGCACTAATTAGCAGTTTAGCACGCGTTGGGACGGAACCCCAAGACGCTCTGGCCAACGTCGTACAGCACCTCGAACGTCCTCTGCTGTACGTTGCCGATGATGCCAGTGGTGCCGTCGTCATCTGTGGCCGTGAACGCGAGGCAGCTGCCAAACATGATCCCGTTCGCATCGAGGTCGACGGCCGCGCCGCCGTGGAACACCAGCGCGACGGACGGTATCGTGACGTTGTCCTGGCCGTCGAAGTCGAAGCACGTGTCCAGGATGCTCCGGGCCGGCGCCGTCGGGTACTGCTTCATGCCCTCCTTGAACGCCGACTTGAGCGCCTCGTATGCCGTCGGCGGAAGCCGCGTGATGATCGTGCCGGAGTCCATCACCGACCCGGCCGAGAAGACGGAGGGCGACACGCCGACCGTCTTCCCGCCCACGCTGATGCCCTGGAGGAGCGCGCCGTAGAACGTTGGGATCTGGTCGCTTCTCAGCATCTCCGTCGTCGCGAAGCCCGACCCCGACGTGCTGCTGGGCGCGCCGAGCGTGAGGAAACCTTGCTTGTTGGAGGTCGGCGGGAGGCAGTAAGAGAAGGCATTGCCGTACTTCGCCGCCGTCTGCGACACCAGTGACTGCGCGCCGCCGCCCAGCCCCATGAGCCCGTCGGTCTTGTCGCCGAACCCGTTCTCGGTGTGGCTGCAGCCGAACTGGAAGTCGGTGACCGTGTCGGAGGCGGTCAGCTCCAGAGCGTCGGAGCCGTACGTGCCGGTGGTGTTGGAGCCGTCGCCGTACATCACAATGTACTGGCACTCCGAGCTGGGGGAGCAGCCGTTACCCTCCTCGCCTAGCTGCGTGCACGCCGCGGCGCCGCATGAGAAGGGGGCGTACGTGCTCGACTTGGTGGGATCGAAGGGCGACCCGGACGAGCAGTGCACCCACGACACGTCACTGCCGGTGTCGATGAGCATGTTTTGGGTCACCGCCGGGGAACCGATGCTGACGGCGATCACGTACTCCAGCGTGTCGAAGGCGGACCCCAGGTTGGTCGGCACCTGAACCTCCGATGCCTGGAGCCCACTGGCGCGGCGGTTCCTGGAGAATTTTTTTTGGACATGGTCGGCTCGGAGTTTGTCACGGCGGAGCACCTCAGCGAAGGTAGACTTCTTCTCCGAGGGCACCGGCGCGCACGGACCATGCCGGTGGTTCAACGGCACCGTGGCTCCGCTCGACGAAGGTG
Organism: Poa pratensis; assembly: GCA_947311845.1. Taxonomy (NCBI): domain Eukaryota; kingdom Viridiplantae; phylum Streptophyta; class Magnoliopsida; order Poales; family Poaceae; genus Poa; species Poa pratensis. The sequence goes on from CAMZMU010000052.1 coordinate 169,165,989, forward strand.
GACTCACTGCAAAACCAATGCGAGAGGACGATTACAACACCTTAATCCCACACACACACACACACACATTTCTGCAACTGTTCCAGTGACTATGCTTCAAAATGGTGTTCCTGAATTAATACAGAGAATAACAGAGACGAATTGCATGTACTGATGTACCTCTGGGCTCAGAGCAGACTGCTTGAGTCTTTTGAGAGCTGGTTGCGAGAATCTTGTAGCTCTGCTCGTCCCCTGCGTTAGCAACCAGAGCGTGGTAGCTACATAGGATGAGGAGCAACAGCTGCGACACGGACGCCATGGATGTTCCTTGCTTCACAGGGAATGTTTGGGAAGGCTAGCATCTCAAAGCTTAACTTATATAGATAAGAATCTTGAAAGGCAACCACAGAAACTTGGAATTAATTGGACTCATAGTTGACTCGGTAATCAGTATACTGGCCAGCGTAGGATGACCAAATGGAAGGCTTGCCGTCTCCTCCAAACGAAATACTGCCGCCGTGATCATGACAGGAAGTCTCTTCCATAACAAAGGAAATCACGGCACAAAGTGCCAGTTTCTGGAGTTCAGCCGTCCCTGTAGATAGAGCCACGATTGGAAGTTTGTTCGTATTTTTTTTTAACAATGGTCCTTTCAAGCAATAAATTTCCGTGGAAAGAAACGGCATGATTTCACAAAAAACATTTTGTCGGGCAGCCTCGCAGGAGCGATGAGTTGGAATTTCCATTTTTGGAATTAAGGAAAACACAAAAGAAGTTTTGCAGGTGGAATCACCTGTTTCTTGAAAAAAAATCTATAAAAGACCCATTAGATAGTGGAAACATAGTGCGATTTTGGCACACTATTGATTTTTTTTTTATAGTGGAGACACTTGCATAAAGGGCGTGTTTTATTTCCTGCATTGTTTTTGGCCATTTCGTATCCGTGGCCCAGCAGGGCCTGGCCCCGGCAAAGCGAAGTCTCAGTCATGTTGTGCATATTATTTGGTTGCCACAAAGACTCAGCCAGTCCTGTGCCTCTTGAGACGAGTTTTGAAGACCCGGTTTTTGGTTTAGATCTCCTTTTCACATACTCTCACCACCTCCTCTCTTGTGGTGAGTTTAAGCCACACTATCTCAACGCTGGTGATGACTACGGCGATAAAACGGCGTGGCGGCGGTGCAACAAGAAAAGATCACGATGGACATTACACACGCACTTACACAAAACACTATAGCTGCTACTGCGGCGGCGAAACTCACGACAACGAGCGGCGGCGCTAGGTGCAGTATAAACATGCATATATGAACTACAAACTCGACTCGTATATGACCTCCGAAATAGAAAACTTACAACATGAAAGTTGTGCGGAATGTCGAGGTGAACAACTCGTCAAAGGGTCAACCGGAGTGCGGCGAATTTTGGAAAATTTGACCAAAAACGTTTTGAACATCGGTTCGAATTTGAGGAGTTACACTCGGCGAAACTTAGAGGTGAGCACAGGAATGGAACCTACTCGTCAAGACGCATCTTTTTCATGCATACTTTAATTTGATTCGAGGTATATTTGCAGAGTCACTAAGTGGAGAAGATTAAGCGAGGTGACCGGAGACTAACGATCCTTCTCACCGAGCCATGTGCAGAGATCCCACATGGGCTGTCAGGTGAGAACGAGTTTGGCCCAGCGAAAACGGCCGAATCGGCCGTTCCTCCAGGGTATGGCCGATGGTGCTTTAAAAGTTCGTGTTGTGCAACAACACAGCTCAGACCAGGCAGTCAATTGGGTAAAAAACTGAACGGAACAGTGAAAAAGGAGCCCACCCAAAAAACAAAACACGCCCTAAGCCTATTCAATGGTAGAGTTACGAAGCATCAAGATTGAAGGAATCAGCATTGACGCCTAGCTATAGACGAGTATGTGTTAGTGAAATGGGTCTTTATGAAAGTTGAGACACTTTTTTATTTGAGTAAGGGTGTTTCCCGCGACTCCATGAGACACACATCATATCAAACATTGTGTTAAGAATATTGTTTATTCTAATCATTGTAATCTCCTTCAGTGTGTACGATGGCAAGCATATACTATATGGAATCACCTTAGATCATTATAGTCTCATTCAGTGTTGGCCTTTCTTCTATAAACCATGTATACAGTATACCTCTCATGGTATACTCTTGAAAACTATTATAGTATCCTTCATTGTGTAGAATTAATTCTTGTCGTCTAAATAGTAAGGTATTGTTTAATTTGACTGTCATCCAAACACTATCGTACTATTGTTGACTGAGGGTCAGGCCTAACTCGTGAGAGAAGTCCGAGAGATTGGCCAACGCGCCACAGTGCAATTAGTAGGACAAATCATCGGGTTCTTGACTAGTGTTTTCTTCTCTTCTTCTAGCTTGTTGGACCAATGCGTTGCTTTCGTCTCTGTCGGGCGGCCGAACACTTCCCGGGTGCGTACAAGGCCGACATAGCCATCTGATGTTCTCCCCTGGCTTTGGCTCCCTGCTGATCAGTCTTGGCGAGTTGCTGCGCACTGAGCTTTCGCCTCAGCTGGCGCTCTTGTCCTGGACGAGTTTCGTGGGAATGGCAGGCATGCCGTGCTCTTCGGCGCGGGGTCTTCGTCTAGCTGGGGCCTCCGCGGCTTGGCGCGTTCGTACCGGCAGAGGCGACGTCGCGTGCGTCGACGGGAATAGATGCTTCTACGCAGCTTCATCTCTCGTCTTTGTGAGGCTATGATTTGTGAGGCTATGGATATGGGATTGAGACTTGGATACTCGGAAATTGTTGAGTCGTGCTTGCTGGGGCACCACGGGTGACACCCGAATGCATCGGGAATTCCACGGCGAATGGGCTGCGGTAGTGGAGTCCGGCCGAACCAACTCGACTGTGCCGATAGGTACGGACTGCGGACCAGCGAGATTAGGGGCTCCTCTAATTGAAAGAAATGATTTCGATCCTTAGTACTAAAAAGTTTTTTTTTACGGTGACGTGTCAAACGACGATGACATGTCAAACGACAATGAAGAATCTAATCATACTAAAAAGTTTTTTTTACGATGAATACGATGACGTGTCGTTTGATTCGTATGATTAGATTCTTACTAAAAAGTTTTTTTATCGTAGAATTGCGTTGCATTGTGGTTTGGAGGAAAATTTCGTCCACTCAAATCTCATGTTACGACTCCTTTACTCTTCATGCGAGTTAGGGGTTATGCTTCGGTGTACCTCTCCCGAAAGCTTAAAAGGGAGTATTACTATTAATAAAGCTGGAAAAGCATTTCTAGAGGAAAAAATTTCATGGATTAGAATTCCCAAAAACATATACAATCTAAAAAGGTTCTAATCCTATGTTTTTCCTATTTCTACCTTTCGAAAATCCTGCGAATCAAAGAGATCCTAACAGGACGAGGGTACTTTCGAGATTGCGTCTTTTTGGTGTCCAGCCATGGAGGGCGTCAACGTGCGTCGGCTTCACCACTGTGCGGTGGGCTGCCGCGCGGGACGGGGAAGCTAGTGATAGCAGGCTGCCATCCGCACCGTGCGTAGCACACCCCACAGGGCAAATGCGATCATGCGACGACGTCCGTGTATGTGTAAAGCTTAATGCGACAGCGATAGGCTTCAGTTCTACTCCATCTTCATAAAGAGTAGACATCGTTCAAAAATAAATAATGAGGAGACAATGAAGGCGCTAATTATGGATGTCACAAACCATGTGGTGTTACAAAATAGCCTTGCCAAAATTGATACACTGCACATATCTGCTACACAGGTGTGATCACCCCTCCCATGCTGATTGCTGGAGCGTAAGATGCTCCTGCTACAGAAAGCTATTACAGATAGAAAAAGCACACCGCAATATCGCCTTCCTACTCTACATGCGTACTCCACCCCTTTTTGGCGTGAAGTAGCAGGTCACCTCGTAACAAAAAATGATTGGTTCAAAGAATAGATCCAGCCCAGGGAATGCAAAGGTTGTTGACAAACCGCCAGGGAAAATTTTATCAGGCTTTGCTTGCGTAGATCATGATGACACTTCAGGTTCAAATAATGGAGGATAGCCTCCAAGCTGTACAGGTTCACTTAGGTACTCGCTGTTGTGGTATATCAGAGGTCACTGTAATGTGTGCCCATTCGCTAAAATATGGAAATCTTCTTTCCTTTGATATATCGTCTTCCAGTTCTCAATCTCCTCCCTAAACAAGCAAATCAACTAGCATATTAGTGTATATCCAAACCAACTGAATTACCTTACATATGATAAATAACCAAGAAAAATACAATTGGTGAGAAACATATAAGATCTGGCAAAGAGGATATCATATAAGAGTACTAACCCTAAGCAGTGACCAATAGAGTCATAACAGAGAAGGGCAATCAGCTTGCGCTTTCCTTCACTTCTATGCCCAATGCCACGCTTCACAACAGGCAGCTGCTTTATTCCTCTGGCCTCCATAAGGTTTTTTGCAGTAGTCAAATCAGTATCTGGAAAGCATGTTAGCAATCCACGCTCACTCCCCTGGTACTGGAATCCTCGAGTGAGACATGACGAACAGGCTTCCTGCAAATCTTTTTTAAATTATACATGTTTCCGGGCATATCAGAAAATTCTATAACGTGACCTTTTAGGAATAAAATAAAAAATGAGATCCATGGGCACTAGCACCCAGGACTTTTTTTTGTATAGGTAGCAGCCACCCAGGTGAGGCACAGGAATTCGCTCCAGATGGGAGTCGAACCCTGGACGCAGGGTTGCCACTGCAAGCCCTTTGCCACTAGGCCACAGCCTAGTTCTCGTGACCTTTTAGGAATCAAGTGCATGCACATTAAAATTGATAAATTAGATGTAAAATTTTGTGTTCCATTTAAGCTAGTGCCTTAGATGGGAATGGTTTGAAAATCAGTATCCATCCTATTTCATGCCAATGCCGTACACTAATTACTTGTTACATATATGCATGTTATTGGAAAGATAGGTTCTTCAACATTTACACTTACATCAGACTTGGGCTGGTCTCTGCTAGTGCAACTCTCCCCGGGCAATCAAATCCCATGCGGCGAATATCCCCTAATGTAATAAGTCCCTTCATTGTCCGCAACAAGGGCACACATTTGCTGCTTATCATTCAACAGTTTGAGAGCCTCCATCACTGTGGCCGATGGTGGAACTTTAACATATTTCTTTGACATGGCCTGGGAGACCTATTAAAAAAGTTCAAATGGCAAACAAAAATAAATAATAACAACGCAATTACGATGTGGTTCTCTAGAATTAAGTGCTCATACAAGTTTAACATGCAATTAAATGGGCTAACTAGAATTAATGAGACCTCGCAAAATAATAACAAGAATTAAAGAGGCCCCAAACCTTCAAATCATCTAGAAGCATTTCCTCTTTATAGGTATAGTTACTAAGATCACTTTGTAAATAGTGAGCTCAAGTTCGTCTACCCCATCACTTCGCGTCAACATACTACTTCTTTTATCTTGTGGTGAAACTAAAGAGTAACCACGCATGGGTGCTCCAAACCCAGAAGATTCACCATCATTTGGTTGGTTCACCACAGAAGGAACCCATATTGCCAGTCCAACTGCTCCCTGTTAGATAGAACCAAACAACAGAATGTGCATTAGTTTAGAAAATGCCAGAAGAATAACATGAACATCATCTGCATAAAATGGAGAAAGAGGACTAGATCCAAACAAATATTAGGGAGGACAGCACTAAGAATCAAACTTACCATGAGCGGTAGCAAAATCCTGTAATCCTTTGTCAGCTCAAAGAGAAGCAATACTGAAGTCAATGGGACTGAACAGACTGAAGCCAATGTAGCAGCCATCCCAACCTGCAGTCCAGACAGTTCCATGTGACACTATTGCTTCAAGCACTAACGACCGTAGATTCAGAGCAACTTACTAGAGCATAAGCTTGTGGCTGTGCAACAGCAGCACTACCAGGTATAGCTGCATTTATTAAGTATGAAGCTGACCCTCCAAAAACAGCTCCAACAGCAGCACCGATCATCAGGCTTGGAGCATATAGCCCACCCACAAGACCAGACCCCTTGCAAAGGGCGGTTGCCACTACCTTCGCAGCTGCAAGTTGAGTTAACAACCAGATACCGGGAGCAGAAGCACTTTTCCCAGTATGCAGTATTTCTTCAACATTCGTGAAACCCCAGTATAAAATTCCTGGGTATTTAAGAGCTATGAGGCCAGCTCCAAGCCCACCCAAAGCAGGGTACACCACAATAGGAAAATCAAACCTTTCTTTCAGTACGCAAAAAATCTTGAAAACCATACTACCAACCGTCCAAATACCACACTGACTGCTCCACAAAGCATTCCTAAGATGAGGTAAAGAGGTAGCTCTGCAAAAGAAAATGGGAGACAATGATAACCTTCAAAACCACTATATTCAGAGATGGCAATTAAAAGGAGGAAATTATTACTGAGTGAAAACCATCAATGAGCCTTCTGTGAGGAACTCGAAGTCCATATAGAATAGTCCAAATTAAACTTTTTCAAAAAACGTTGTATCTCGACCTTGTAACCAAAGTCTCGACAAAAAGGCAAAATTGTGTATTTTGGTTTAATGGATTGCAATAAATGGCAGTCTCAGTTATGCAACATGTGTCCCAAAACATGATAAAAAGGCTGTAGTAAATATATCCAAACTGTAATCAATAGATGAATCTGTCACTTACAATAAAGATAAAAAGGATCAAGGCATGTACCAGCAGCAGATTTTAGCTCATATGCTGGCACTATAAAAGCCGGTCTTTCTCCCAGCAAAACATGAGATACAGTAGATGATATAACTGATGCCAATATTATCATAGCAGTCGTGAAAGGAGGTGCATTTTCTGCTTTCAGGGGCCTCAATACAGTCTCAATGGCAAAGAAACACCCAGCAACTGCTGCATTAAAGCCTGAAAACCGACACATAAGAAAACGCTTTTTTAGCAAAAGCCATATCAAAAGGATAACAGCATAGCTTAGAAATCAAAACTAGGGCCCACAGCGACATCGAGATAGTTAATACTTATGACATTTCAGGTTATTTTAGAAAGATATGCAGATTAGTTCTCTCATACTAAACAGTATATCCTGTTATAGAAAGTAGTGATGTAGACATGTCAATAAATTTGACTCTTAATAAATCCCATATTGAACTAAAAGGGTGTTGTTAATTTGTGATTTGTTACTGACTAAATATGTTCAGTGCTTTCCTAATTGCCCCCAAATTCATGTGATAGAAGATGATTAAAAAAATTGTTCAGTGCGAAATAAACAGAAGATTAAATTATAACCAATGCTAAACCTGAAGCAATTCCAGCAGCAGCCCCAGCGGCTACAAGAGCGATCCGTCTTTCTCGGTTATTCTCCATCATTTCTGAGCACCCAAGTGCACATGATTTACCAATATCCACACTAGGACCTTCGGGCCCCAATGAGCAACCAGTCCCCAGAGTCACGGCGGCTTGGATAGCCTTTACGGCTGGAAAGATGGCTGCAAGTAAACTGGTTCCTTGGCCCTGCGGTAGTTTTGCAAGTTTGAGCTGCTCAAATATCTCGAGCAATCCATGCATCATTCCTACGATTACACCACCTGTCACAGGGATCAACAGTATCCTGTGCCAAGTATCAGATAGCCTCTGCAGGCGGAGCCAAGCTGCACCTTCATTGGGGGTACCTGACCATGCCCAATCATGGATGACATGAACCTAGCAAATCAATAATAGGAGCGTATATAAGATCAGTCAGCGGAATGAAAGCATATAGTTTCTGCTTAATTCCAGTGTTAGAGTTGAAGGTATCAAAGCACCAATAAAAATAAAACCCTACACTATGTCCATTTTAAAACAGGATTAGCATAATGTGGCACGTTTTAATGAAACTTGTGCTTTGGCATCACCACTTCCTCTCACATGATATACGCACTTAATTTTAGAGTTTTGCTCAGCTGTCTATGATTTCCATACATCCTAGTCACCCCAAATTGCATAGTACAAAGCCTAACATTGCAGTCAAAGTATCGCCCAATAACAATTTTGGCAAGTCTTCACTGCAACTCTAACTCTAGCTAGGTTATACTATACATATAGAGTGAATTGTGGATGAGGATGGTCACATGAGCATCCAAAGGCTTAGAAATGTGACTGGAATTTAAGTAAATCTCGAGCAGTTTAGAAATAGACCATTAACTGTTCATAATATGCAAAAACCAGTAACCCAAGGTAATGCTGTCATGCAGAAAGGGGAAGCAAAAATTTGCAGCATACCACAAAATTCAGCCAAACCCTGCAATTCTTACTCTAGGTTATACTATCCATATAGAGGCAATAGTGGATGAGGATGGTTGGATTATCGTCCAAAGGCTTAGAAAGATGACTGGGATTTAAGAAAGTCTCAGGCTATTTAGGAAAAGACCATTTGTACAGTTCCTGGATATGCAAAAACCAGTAACCCAATGTAGTGAGATGTCTGCAAGTTAACGCTGTCAAGAAATGGAACCAAATAATTGCAGAATGGAATGAAGTTCATTCACTGGTTTTGATTTTCGTGTAGGCTTTTGGATTTACGTTTCCCGGAAAGCGATTGATACATTCCAAAATAGGCTTTTACATCCAACGGAATGATTGCACGTCTTAACAGCAATGCCAGTGAGACAGATCACCAATGCAGCAAGTAAACCCGCTTAAACTTCAGCCGCATTTCGGAATTTCAAACAGGCACACTCACCCCGCGGTTGAAGGCCGCGACGCAGATGCCGGTGGCGAGGCCGAGGAGGCAGCCAATGAGCAGGAGCGCCCACTCGGGTGGCGCCCCGTCCCCGAGCTCCTCCCCCGCTGCCCTCTCCCTCTGCCGCTGCTGCGCCGCGGACGTCTGCTCCGGAGCGCGATCGGGCTGGTGGTGGCGGCGGGCAGATCCGCGGGCGGTGATGCGGCGGTCGAGGTGGCGCAGGAGGCCGCGCACGCCCCCGACGCGCCTCGGGGACGCGGCCTCGTCGGCCGCCTCGACGTCGGCGTGGCGGTGGCCGGCGGCCGCGCGCGGCGAGGGGCACGACAGCGACGGCGCCGAGGAGCCCGCGCCCGCGACGACGGCGGGGTGGGATCTGAGGAGCGAGGCGCGGTCGTCGTCGTCGGAGGAGGAGGACATGGCGGCGGGCGTCGGGTGTCGCTCAGGGAGGCGGCCGCATCGGGATCTGGAGGCGGAATGCGGGCGAGGGCGGCAGAGCGGCGAAGGTTTGACGAGCGGAGACGGCAGGAGGCGACGCGGGAAGGAAGCAGGTGCAACGACAGCAGGAGGAGGATCGAACGAGTCGGACGACAGGTAGCGGAGCAGTGTGCGAAACTGGTCATGAGGAGGGGACCGGATCCGGGATCTCCTCAGGTTACGGACGAGCTGTACACGACCAACCAAATGAGGCCGGAAGCAAGCACTCAGTTACTTGGCACAGGATACTGTTGATCCCTGTGACAGGTGGTGTAATCGTAGGAATGATGCATGGATTGCTAGAGTCGCCGGCCCCGGATCAGAGGGATAGGTTAGAGGGATGGGCAAGTGGCGGCGGACTAGCGGAGCAAGAGTTTCAGGGTAGGGCGGGGCAGCCAGACTGCGAGCGGGGTGGACGGCGGTTGTGGTTGCGACGACGGATGTGGTCGTCTTCCTCCTCCAGAAGGGCTTGTCATTTCGCGGCGTGAAATCGAGGGACCGCTCGCACATTCGAAGAATATCATTGGTCCGTATTTTCCCGTGTTTACCGAATCTTATGGACATGTTTGACATTTTAACAGTTAAGTTCTTCCTGATTTGTGTTTATCGACTATCGAGACGAAGATGGCGATGCCGATGATGCAACTGAGAAAGCGGAGCTTAACCCCAACTCGAGAAAGCGAGGAAGGTGGAGATGGACGGCACGACAAGTGAGAGTTGAAAGAAGGTGTTGTTATTTCTGATTCGAATTGGCAATTAGTTATAGTTTTTCAAAGTTCTAATCACTTGATTTGATTCTCTTATTCCTCCAGGGCTCATATAAGGTTGTCAATAAGGGACCAGAGAAGGCAAAAACCAGTTAATAGTGGCATCATGTTGCATTCTTAGTTATAGTGTTTTTGAAAATCTAGGTATTACTTTCACTACTAGGAAAAGACCTTTCTGTGGCGCACCTTTTTGGGATTCTATGGCGCACCCGCCAAATTGCTGAGTGCGCCACAGAATTCTCGCCACAAAAATTATTTCTGCGGCGCACCTGGCTTGGTGCGCCACAGAATTCTTACATTTCTGTGGCGCACCTGGCCTGGTTCTCACCTGAAATTTTTATCAATTTCCTTGACTTCCTGCAAGACTAAAAAGACGATCCACGGGGGGTGTGGGATTTGAAAAAAAAATATGTGGCGCACCAATTCTCACATTTCTGTGGCGCTCCACGGTGCGCCACAGAATTTTTTCTTCAAATTTTACCCGCCCCCCAGATAACTTTCTGTGACGCACCTGGCCATGTGCGCCACAGAACACCAGGCCCGGTGTGCGACAGAACTTTTCTGTCGCGCACCATGCGCCACAAAAAATATTTCTGCGGCGCACCAATTAAGGGTGCGCCACAGAATGTCAACCTACCTATAAGAGTTTTCCTAGTAGTGTTTGCTTATATGTGGCGTCGTGGCGACCGCCTCCAATGAGGACATGAGGTAATAGTGGCCGGTGCATGCCCAGTCACAGTGTTCTGAAACTTCTAGATATTTATTTTACTCTCTGGTTGACCAGGGTTATATCAACAGGGTTTGTTTCCGGATCACTCTGTCACACCCCTACCAGGATGGGCTGCGCGTACGTGGGCCGTGGGCTAGCTGGACTGGGCTTGTGGCTGGGATCGGTAGCTACAAGAGGGAGCAAGGCAGCTAAGGAAAGGGGAGGAACAGAAATGAATGAAGTCTGAAGGTCTCCCCTCCGTCCCCGTTCGTCTCCTCCTAGTCCCATCTTCTTTAGGTCCGGTGCTACCACAAGCCACCAGTATCATCTTGGTATCGATCTCACGTCACCAGAGAGTAAAATAAATATTACTGTGGTAACGGGGTATTACTGTGGTATCAGAGCCAACGATTCCTTCCCCGTATCTCCACCGATTTCCCCAAATTTCTGGAAGAAAAAAATCCACCAAGCTGTCAAATCCAATTGAGATTTGATCCGTGTGAGGCAGATCTTCCATCAACTTTCGTTTTCCTTTTCCACAATTCCCAAATCCCCAAAGATTTTCTACCGAACCATCTCTTCGTTCCACCGCTCACAACCTGTTTGAGGAAATGTCGAACCACCATGAGGCAACCCAAAGCAGCGTTTTGCACGTCACCATTACCCACCTGATCTACCCTGTGACAGAGAAGGTACTGGGCCAGCTCTTTGATGCGTATGGGGTGAATGATGTGTGCATGTTGCAGCAATCTATCCATCTGGAAGCATTTGTGGAGTTCCAGTCATGGCATGAGGCAAGCAAAGCTCGAGGTGCACTGCATGGGCGATGCATCTATGATGATTGCTGCCTTCTGGACATCCAGCACACCCCATCATCCATCAGCGTTCACAGGCTGCCCAACTCCGAATCAATCGTTGTTGACTGGGATCAGGTGGAGGTGGCACCACCCGCCGCTGCGTCGGCGACAAGTGACCCGGCATCGTCAGCACCTCTCACTGTACACTCCGGCGGCGCCAAGGAGTACACAACATTGGTCCCCGAGGATGCCAGTTCCGTACCATCATCACCTCCAGTGCCGCCATGCCTTCCAGATCAGTTGGTCCATCACTTGGACCCTTGTTCACCGCCTTGGACACCTGCTCCGCCTCGTCCTCCAGATCCATTCTCAGGTATGGGGTTTGCTGCCACAGACATGGTGCTTCATTGTCATACTACACAGGCAACACGTCTCAGTTTTGAGCAGCAGAAGCATCAGAGCGTGCATGGAGATAGTTATGTTGTGGAGAAGCCATTGGGTTCAAATTATTTCTGTGGGTTAATTGAGGATCCGACGTTACTGATGGCAGTTAATCAAGGTATTCTGTTGGAGGCACATCATGTTTGTGACAATACGCCACCATGGAGTAGGAATGCCTTTAGTCCTGGGCGTTCAGCTACACTTGGTTACCATTTATTGCTTGAAAATACACAGATATGGAGGAAAATTGCTTTGAATGCTGGCAAACGTGGAACAAGAGGTGCTCAACCGGTTGTAATGAGTGCCAGGTCAGTGTGCGATAACATTCCACCATGGAGCCGAAGTGGTTTCAGTCCATGGAGAGGAAATGCTCTAAGAAATGGAAGCAACGAGCACCATCATACAGTGAATGTGCTCCACTCTGCTGCAACGAGTAGCTATCAGGTTGTGTTGAATGGTGTTTTGTTGCTAATGAGATATGGGGCATGGAGTTGTATACAGTGCTGCTGGGAAAATAATCAAGCAGTAACACATGACCATTTCAATATGTGGAAGCAGCTAACGTGCTGCTGGGAGTACTCGGGCAACACTTACTGTTTTCAGTTCAGTGCCTATGAAATTGCTGAATGGCAACGGGTTCTCTTTTCTTGGCGCTCGCGAAGCTATTGTTTGGATCTGGACATGGTTAGCGCCAACACAGCAAGGTCAACCTTGTGCCTGATCTGGAGTCACTACTCTGCCAGGGAGACTGTTGGTTGGTGCAAGGAAATACCTACAGTTGCATTGGGGCAAGAGCCTAGTTGGAAACGGAACATACCAAAAATTGGCAATTGTGGTCAAGATTATCATTTCTTACATCTGATGCGGGTTTGTGGAAAGACAGAGGCTGCCCAAGAACTGCGTCAACTTTTGGATATTACTTGGCCATGGGATCCAGGTACTCAAGTCACAGCTCCAAACTTCCTACCGGTTTTTTTTTTTGCAATGTCTCGTGGTCGTGGAGATCGCAAGGAGATTCTTGTGCAGCTTGTGGGCAAGCAATGTTTCGTGGGGCGGTAATGTCACACCCCTACCAGGATGGGCTGCGCGTACGTGGGCCGTGGGCCAGCTGGACTGGGCTTGTGACTGGGATCGGTAGCTACAAGAGGGAGCAAGGCAGCTAAGGAAAGGGGAGGAACAAAAATGAATGAAGTCTGAAGGTCTCTCCTCCGTCCCGTTCATCTCCTCCTAGTCCCATCTTCTTTAGGTCCGGTGCTACCACAAGCCACCAGTATCATCTTGGTATCGATCTCACGTCTCGATCCTCACCGAGGCAACGGGGTGTTACACACTCTCTTCTATCAAGGAGGTCTATACCCGAGGTCCACAAGAGGGGTCAGTCCATGAAGTCCACTAAACTGATGTCTACTTGATAACCACCATCAACTGAGGTCCCTGGTTGTAGTACTATCTTCGTATCTTTGATGTCAGGAAGTTTTATATCTTCATTGTCGAGAAGTAGGTGCTTACTATGGGGAATTTTTTAGAGTTCTGAACCGTGCTAACTAGCTGCTTTGTTGTAGCCTGGATATGTTTTCTGCATCTAAGTTTTTTTCTTGAAACAAGGCAAAATACTTGCATCTAAGTTCTAATTTTAGTGTGTGTCAATCTACTTTGCCAATGTTCGCCTGAGACATTTCGGGGTTGTAAGACTGGGTCAGATAAATGCTTTTCCTAAATCAAGGGCAATGACTAGTAGATTGTGCGACCCATGAGAGAAAAGAAACGAGAATGCTTTCTCCTGAGAGAATGGGCTAAAATCGGCCCAGATGATTACTGAAATGTAAGATTAAATTTCTATTTATTTAATGATTAAAAGGGACAATGGCTTATAAATTCAAAATAATGTCTGAAAATACAAATAAAAATACTTATAATGAACTTAATTAAGATGAATTCCACTTAGAGTTTAGTTTTATATAATCATTTTTTATGAGACGTGCATCTAGGTCTTCAATAAATCCTCATAATTAATAATTAGGTTTATTAAATCTTATAAGTTATTTGGGATGAATTAAGTTCTCAAAAGTTTAATATATTCAAAAAAATCAAAAAGTCAAGGAATATCCTCAAAATTAAAAAAAGTCAAGGAATATATCTCAAAACTTTAATATATTAAAAAAGTCAAAAAAGTTTAATAAGTGTTATTTTACTATAATTTTTAGTTCATTTCATGGGCCTAAGGTCCAGAAAGGTCCAACATCGTGATCCGTCAATAGAAGACGTGACGCAATCAAAACACCACTTTTTTCTGGTGAAGTACAACCATATATAGATCCAAGTAAGTACGGACATAACCGCTTATATATACATACGCGAGTCCAAGAAAATAAAGATGATCATAATGTGTTTTCCGTGCATCTTCGTAGTTTAAATAAATATGCTGAATTGAAGCCATTCGAACCATTTCAGTGGATAAGTATGACAATTAGCGACTCGTTGTGAATGGATATATTTTATTTATGTGCAAGGTGCATACGGAATTTCTCACAAGAATTTAATAAATAAAACAGTAGAAAACTAGAAATTCAGAAGGCACACACATACATATGTATATATAGCAAAACAGCGATATACACCTTGACAATGCAGAGGATACCTACGTCAACGCGGCTAAGCACTGACAGGAATACTAATTTGGTTTGACTCTTTGTGTCTGTGTCTTAAGTCTGGCTAAAGATCAGCAGATTGATGTGTGCATCGTCTCTTCGTCGACAACGTGTGGACTTGGTCTGGGCCACTACGGCACTACCTGCTAAGAGCAAGCACAATAATTTTCGCCGGCTGCCGGTTACAAGCGTATCTACGTCAGCTAATGTTTGTATAAAGTAAAAGCGATACAGTAAGCAGGCTATTAGGCTTGGCTCTAGTTAGTATTCAAATAATTTATTAGTTGTACCGTGCTGTTTGCATGCAAGAGATACCAGCCAAGCAATCAATGCTTGCAGCCAGCTTATAGCCCATAGTGCTAGGGACATGCAGGCTATAGTGTCTTGTTTCCAGTGCTGCAGCGAGCGACTGATTAAGCGTCGGCTTGCTTCTCTTTCCTCTTTTCTCTCCCCTCCACGTAGGATTTTGATTACATGGAGTTGCTTATAGCTTGCTGAGTAGGACTTATTATACTTGCTCTAATTAGGTTACCGCAGCCGATAGTGCCACAAGATTTGAAAATCTCATGTCAACCAACCTATCAATACCATCACAGATCAGCATTGAAGAAAAATGCTCGAACAGTAAGCAATACGTATGTCCGTATACGCAGTAGCACAGTGTAAATTAAGCAAAACTCCAAACATCATCATACGCCTTTAGTCATCCTGCGTACGTACTCGCACCGTGTTTCAAATTATTTGACTTACATTTGTGTAAGTACAGTTGTGTCTAGACGTGTTTTAATGTGTAGATACAATATCTAGATATATGTGTATCAATTAATTTGAAACAAAGATAACATACGTACACGCGCATGCCGTGCTGGTGCACTTCACATATGTGCAGAGTCAACTAGGAGAGCCCCGTTCCGGCCTTATATCTAGCTTGGGATATCAGTTCAAAATTAACCAGCTCTATCGATCGATCCAACATCAAAATGGGCTCTGAGAAAGAAGCCAGCAAAGATAAAACAGCCAAGACATCTGTTAAGATGCTGCTGCTTCTCGTGCTGCTGTGCGGGTACCATTCTGTCGTTGCTGGTGCAGGGGATGCAGATACCATCTATAAGGTCCTCGCCACCGGTTCACAGAAGGCTGAAGCCGTCTGCGCCGAGCCACACGGTACGTCTAGTGTACACAGGATTGTTGTCTATGCAGTACGCCACATGCAATTTCTGCTGTATTTCAGATCACCTCTTTGGCTGTGTAACTTCTCATATATTTTCAGTTTTATAAGGACGGTATTTATGGGCCTCGTAACTTTATCTATATTTCGCAGATTCGCAACCTTGGAGCGTCTCCTTTCCCCGTCCACAGTAGAAAGGCGACTTTTGGGTCCTCTCGCTCACGCCACCGCCTCGCCGTCGATCCGCTCGATTCCCCGCCCTCCGGCGGCCGCTCCGGCGGCGGGATGACGGGGAATCGACGGATCTGTGCATAGCTATGTAGGTGTGAGTGGGGTTTCTGCCGGCGTCGCCATGGAGGAAGAGGCGGAGCTGGTGGTGTTTTTGCAGGTGGAGGTCTTCTTCTTCGGCGGCGGCGCTCCACGGAGCCCTGGCGCTGACCTTCCGCCGCACCCGTGCCCGCAGCTCTCCGGAGTTGCCGTGCGCGGTTTCCCCTTCGTCGGATGCCGCGGGACGGCGGATCTGGCGTCGACAACATCTGTGCAGGTGGCTGGTGGGTTCAGTTCGACGACGACGACGTCCGCTGGTGTAGGTCATCTGCGGCCGGCGATCGGCGACTTCCCGTCCGCTCGGGGATGCTCTCGTTTCAAGGTCAAGGAGAGCAGGAGCGGCGGCGCGCCACCGACGGCGCCAAGGACGAAGACGGAGTCGAGTTGCAGTAAGGTTTGGACTGTAATTTTGATCTTTCTGTGGACCTTTCTGTAATTGCTGAATTTGCATTCAGCCCCTTGTACTCGCAAAAAAAAACTATCTATATTTCATAATTGAGGCACGTATTATCAGTCAAACTATTCCGCTATATTTCAGTACTGTAATCGTCGTTGTCTTTGTTTGTAGTGACTCCATTGTCGACATCCAGTGGAGCCACAGTGCCGTTAAACCACCGGTATGGCCCGTGCTCGCCCTTGCCATCCACCGACGGGCCAAGCATCACGGAGCTTCTCCGCCGTGACCAACTCCGAGCTGAATACGTTCAACGGAAGTTCTACAGCGGCAACAACGAGCTGGAGCAATCGGCGGCGGTTACCGTGCCGACCAACCTTGGGGACACCCTGGACACGCTGGAGTACGTGATCACCGTCGCCATCGGCACCCCGGCGGTGCTCCAGAACATGATCATCGACACCGGCAGCGACATATCGTGGGTGCACTGCACCTCTTCGAACGGCTCGGTCCTCTTCGAACCCGTCAAGTCCAGCACCTACGCCCCGTTTTCATGCACCTCCACGACATGCACGGAGCTCGCCGAGGCAGGCAGCTGCTCCAGCTCGCAGTGCCAGTACATTGTCACGTACGGCGACGGCTCCAACACCACCGGAACCTACGGATCCGACACACTGGCGCTGACCGACTCCGAAACTGTCCCCAACTTCCAGTTCGGCTGCAGCCACAACGTGGACGGGTTCGACGACAAAACCGACGGGCTCATGGGGCTCGGTGGCGACGTCGAGTCTCTCGTCTCACAGACGGCGGCGACGTACGGCCAGGCCTTCTCATACTGCCTTCCGGAAACCTCGAACAGCCCTGGGTTCCTCACGCTCGGCGCGCCAAACACCACGCTGGGCTTCAGGACGACGCCGATGTTCAGGAGCAAGGCGGTGCCGACGTTCTACGTCATTCTCCTTCAGGACATCGCCGTGGGCGGGAGAAGGCTTCACATATCGCCCACCGTCTTCATCAACGGGTCGATCATGGACTCGGGGCACGGTTATCACGCGACTGCCGACGAGGGCGTACGCGGCCCTCAGGTCGGCCTTCAGGGCGGGCATGACGGAATACAAGAGCGCACCGCCCCTCCGCCCCTTCGACACGTGCTTCGATTTCACAGGGCTGGACAACGTCTCGGTACCCACTGTCGATCTGGTGTTCAACGGCGGCGTGGTCGTCGACCTCGTTTACGACGGCATCATGCTCGCCGACTGCCTCGCATTCGCTCCCAGCAGCGAACTCAGCCTCATCGGCAACGTACAACAGAGAACGTTCGAGGTGCTTCACGATGTCGGCCAGAGCGTCTTCGGGTTCCGTTCGGGCGCTTGCTGATCGTTGTCAGCAACTACATCGTCTAATTCTGAAAATGTGATTGTGAGGTAAGGGTACAAGATAATTTGCTCGATCCTTCTGTATTTACTGGAGTCTTAGCTTTGGATCTTAAAATTCTAACCGTCCAATCCAAACTTAATTGAGTCACCGAAACAAGCTCTCAGTGGGTCCAATGTGTTAACAAGCTTTTGTTTTCGTTTTTGACAGGACCAGTTTGATTAGGTTTGTTCTGTGACAGCAACACGTACGATGATATGTTTTGCTTGTTAAGTTGCTTTTAATCCTGTATTTCGGTAAGTATCGTTGGTGTCATGTGTGGTTCTGGTGCGCTGTCGGGCTGCCGGATTGAAGCCTCCGGATTTAGATGTTATGCGTAGGTGTGCGTGGTCAGAGCATCGGTTCTGACTGTTCCAACCCCTTCATCAGGCTTGTTGGTGTAGCGAGTTTTTGCCTAGTCGGTGGTTCTTCTGGTTGATTGATGTATTTCTTTGTAAAGCACAGTGTTTACTGTTTTTCCATATTAATAAAACTCGGCTGTGTATATCCTTTGGATACAGAGGCTGGAGGCAAACCCTCCATTTCTAAAAAAGAAACAACTCGGCGCACGTAATGCTAATTCCACCGTGTGTATAAGGGGGAATAGAGGCGTGCCTGAGTGATACAGTTTCATCTACAACCATCATACATCACCATAGACGCCTCCTCAAGGTCGGCCGAGCACAATAGATAATCAAAGGCGCCATAACCATGATATCAAGCTCTCTTTTTTAATCCGAAAATTTATAAAACTGTCTATTCTGTGCTACCATACAATCCGCCAAGCATGACCCATATGAACAAATAACCGTAGAGAAAATACTACTATAATTTGCATTCGAGATTGGGGTTGCGCGTTTCGGACCTACCGGGTCCTGATGGCCAACATCATCGATGACAGCGGTCGACACCCCTATAGCCCAACACTACGCTCCATGGCACTGGGGCTCCTCGTCGACACTTCCAACCAGCTCAAGCTATGTGGCTTATACTTATCTTGACGATTAACTCCGGTGTGGCTCGCCCAGGGGCGGAGAAAGGATTTGAGTAGTTGTGGGGGTGTGCGAGTGACCAAGTCTAAACCGATATCACATATCAATATATGTTGGCCAAAAGGCCTATAATGATATATGAATATAAATGATCTCAAGCATGAAATTGATAAGAAATCCGACACTTGTTTGGCTATTTTTCCACTAATTAAAAATATATCTCGCTTCTATCATCATCCACCAACGACTCAAGATCCAAAAGAAACTAGCATTAGGGCAGTTTCGAGACTGAAGAAATTGGTGTAAGAAACTAGATATTTTTCATAGAATTTGAACTAACCAAATTTAACTAAACCGAAACGAAAAGGGGATTAGATCAGACTAGCAAGTATATAGCACCTTTTTTACTATAATAATCTGATTATGCGGACGACGGCAAGCGAGCAACGAAGGAAGCAGTCCAATCTAAATTTAGTGAGTCTGTAATTTGTTCTGTTTGGCATGGGGTTGCTCCGGATTGTATCCAGGAGAAACTTTGTAATGACATTATGATTATGTGATCAATAAAGTCTATGTATCTATACCTAATATAAAAGGCCGTAAGGCTTCTTCCCGTCCGCCCTTTTTTTCGGACCATTTTGCCCTCACGTGTCCGGACATATTACAGCCACTGCCACCGCTGAGTGGATACCGTTTCGAAATTCCAATTTCCAAAAAAAAACCCTGGTAAATAGCGAAATCAATCCGCAGTCCACATTGCAGAGGAACCTTCGTCCTTCCGTAGGTTCGGGGTCTTATTTGCAATTTTCGGAAAACCCATTGACCTGTTTGCAAGAAACACCTTCACTCTGCTCTCTTCTGCGCGCGCCCGGGAACGTCGTGCCGCCGTCGCGTCCTGCCGCCGCTGTGGACCTCCCTGACCTCATCTTAGACCACCACCGGCTCCGCCTTGTCGTCCTCTTCCTCCTCGACGAGTATCGCGTGCTGGAACGCCGTCAAACGAGCGGATCAAGTCCGTCTTCCCCGCCTTCGGCCGCCGGCCGCCGTCGTTCGCCGTCGATTCCGGCCACCTAAATCCCTTCTAAGTTGCTGCGGAGGTTCTCCATGCCGCGACGGTGCTCCTCGTCTACTCGTGCGTGCTCGAACGCCCGAAAGCCGCCGAATTCCACTTCCTTCTCCGACTCCGGCCGCCGGCTGTCCATGATGTTTCCGATGCCGTCCGTCCATGCCTCGACGCTCCGAGCCCATCTACGTGATCGTGGTCAGTTCACAAACCTTCTTGTGCCTTCAATTTGATCAACTACATGGGGAATTCGTCGCCGCGTCGTGCGCCATCTCCGGCCGCCGTGAAAGCTCGTTGTCGACCAAGCTCCGGCGACCAAAAGGGAGCGGCGCCGCCACCAAATGATCGCCGTGATCCCGCGCGTCCAGCGTCCGCACCCGCGCGCGGTAGCTCGCTCGCCGCCGGCGAGAGCAAGCACGGCCGAGCCGCAGCCAAGCTTCTGTCCCTATGAAATGCGGGCCATGGTCGTCAGAAATTTATTCATTTTCATAAATACTTTCGGTAATTACTAAAACCCTGGCATGCGGGTCCCGTCGGCAGAATTTCAAACATTTCCAGAAATTTCAGAAAAAAATCCAAATTGTACAATCTTTCAATCTGTAATTCAGAAAAAAAGTTTTTAATACATCAAAATGTTCAGAAAAACGTATTATGTCTACTGGTTTCAAAAAACATGCACATTTAGCTACTTTTGACCATGCTTATTTAGGAGAATAAAATAACCAATTTATTTATAGACCGATTTGTTGGTTTGAACGACGCGGATTCCCCTCCCGTTGCGAAGCACGGGCATTTCCCTAGTTCTTTAAAAAATCGCCTTGAGAGCCAGTGGCCGCTCGGTCCAATACCTCGGCAGCGAGATTCGTTGATCGATCTGATATTGTGATTGACAACACGGAACGACAAGTCGTCGTGCATGATCCATGGACTTTGCACGGAGATGGGCTGGTGTAGTTGGGCTTCATTGCACGCAGAACCAAATACAATTGGGCTTAAGCCATGTTGTAGATCCGTCATGTTGTAAGAACACAGTTAGAATGTTTCACATCGTTTTTACTCTGAATTTCTGGCTTTACGTCCTTATTAGCGACAAAAGCAACAACAAGACATCATGAAAGGGGAAAAAGAATTTGCTAATATGGTACTATGAGGAAAACCAATGACTACCTTCACTACCGGATTTTGGCCATACACGGGGCAGTCGGCAAAACAAAATTTACACTCGGCAAAGACTTTTTCGTGTGTCATGTTCGGCATATGACCATCAGCTCTCGTTTTCTCTCAGCACCCGTCTTGTGGTTTAGCTAGTGATTATATCTGCACTGGGCAAACATTGAGCATCGACTGGTAAAAGTAAAGAGACGAAGGCGAATATGACTGTGCTATGTGGCGCCGATGTTTGTCGAATGTCTTGAAGATAACATTTGTCAAACTCGGAGCAAATACTTGCTCCACCCACCCCATGGGTTTGTTGAGCGCCCAGTAAAAAGTTTCTAAACAACGCCACAGTGGGACGCATGACACAAGCTTGTGCTCCTGGATTTGGCAAGTATCAACACAACCGTTGGCAAACACAACAATCATGGGTGTGTTGGTATATTGGCTTGCTGAGTGTAACGCTCGGTAAACATACTACCAATATTAAACATACTACCAATATGTGTGATTACCTAGTTTGCGGTCAGGTGTGAACTGTCTTTTTTTCTTTTCTGAAAAGGGGTCGGCCCAGCCTCTCTATGAGAGATAGACCCCATCAACATGGCCAGGTAGCAAAAACCCATTAGAGGTTTGATTCTCAAACAAAAACCGACCATAAACTCAGATCGAAACTATTCCTACTCGCCAGGTGGCTTTATCAATTTGCGTTTCAAAATAGGAAAAAAAGGGTGTCAAAAGTAGAAGTATCATATCTTCGCTGTCCTTTTTTTTCTTTCCAAAAAGGGGTCGGCCCAGCCTCATGCGGCTTTTATTAAATTTAGGTGTCCGCTATCATACACATGGCAGTCGATAAACATTGTTCAACAAGTAGGAAAATTGCCGGCAGGAAAATGTATAGGAAAAGAAGAAAATAAATCGTTTACCTAGTGTATGTGTCAGCCTGGTAATGGGGAGAAAACCGCCCCGAATCCGCTCCGCACCATATTAATTACTCCCTCCGTTCCGTAAAGATTGACTCGCGGGGGGTGTCAAATTTTGAACTGTTGTACATTTTACAGTAACCCCCTTCCCTAATTCAATTTCTTATAAATCAAGCCACCAAGTTGTCGTCTCCACACGCGAGAAGCTCCGACCGCCGGGAGGGGAGCGAGACCGGTGGAGCTCCTGCCGCCGGCCTGCTCCTCGTACTTCTCCATTTCCTCGAGGCTCCTCAGCATCCCCTTCCGCCGTTTTTTCGTGCTCCTTCTCCCCTGACGCCGTCGACCTGCTGTTGTAGCTTCTCCCCTGACGCCGTCATCAATCGCCGCCGCGTGACGTCTCCACGAGACAGTCCGAGCATAACAGCAGCTCCGCCTCGACAAGAGCTACTCCCTCCTCGAGTCGCGCTTGCCGGGAAGATTTGGATCGACGGAATCGACGCCGTCTCCTCCAACTCCGGCCGCCGCTTCCAGCGTCGATCTCGGTACCGTCGCGCCTCCGCAGGCATCCCCGAGCCTCTCAATAGCTTCAGGTGATATGATGGTCCTCTAGGACCAATTTCCCCACTTCTTTGCTTGCTCGTTCGTCCGGCCGTCGTGCTCCTCCGCTCGGCGCCGCTGGAGCTTGTCACCAAGTTCCTCCGGTGACCAAAGATTGGCGGCGCCGCAACCCAGGTGTCCCCCACGTTCGCTGCTTATCCCCTGCATCCGGTGGAGCTCATGCTTCTGCTTCTCCTCTGCAGCCGGTGGAGCTCGAGCTGTTGCTGCTTCCCTGCCTTCGAGTTCTTCTCTGAAGAAGTTACAGGTTGTTGTTGCTGCTCCCTGCTCGTACAGTAATCTGGAAGTGTATATGCATGAGTTATATTAGTACATATTCCTAGGAATAATAGGTTGTGTGTAAAAATCTGAATCTGTAATGAACAATGACAAGAAATATGCTCTGAAATTTTCAACAGTGGACATCTCTGAAAGTTTCAAACACTCCAGTGCTGCTACTAGTTTTGGTTTGGTGAAGAAAATAACAGTACCCTAAATGTTGGATGTTTTGCTATAGTTTTGGTTCCAGCATTTCAACCTGAGCATGCACTAGTAGGGAAACCCTTATTGGTGCGCCACAGAATTATTTTTTGTGGCGCACCAAGCCCGGTGCGGCACAGAAAGTCACATTTCTGTGGCGCACTAAACCACATGTGCCACAGAAATTAGACATTATGTGGCGCACCAAGCCTGGTGCGCCACAGAAAGTCACATTTCTGTGGCGCACATGGCCAGGTGCAGCACAGAAAGTTATCTGGCAGGTGCGACACAGAAAGGTGACATTCAGGTGCGCCACAGAAAGGTGACATTCTGTGTTTCTTTGTGCGCCACAGAATTGTTTTTTTTTTCAAATCCCCCCTCCGTGGATCGCCTTTTTAGTCTTGCAGGAAGTAAAAGAAAATGATAAAAATTGTTTACCCGGTCAGCAATTCACAGATTGCTCAAATTCCAAAAGAAAAAAAGTTATTTCAAACAGACGATTTTTCGTAGCAAAATCAAAAAGAAAGAAAAAAAATTAAAACATACAAAAAGTCCAAAAAAGACACAGAAATGTATAACAAAGAAGATTGTTGAATTTTTTTGGAAGTGTTTTGACTTTTTTGAATTGTTTTGGATTTTTTGGATTTTTTGAAATTTTTTAGTTTTTTGATTTTTTTTTATCTTTTGAAACTTTAGAATCTCCTTTTAAAACTTTAGAAGTCTTTGAAAATACTGATATTTAAAAACACACATTTATAACACATACCACATATACACATACAAGATTTAAGAGGGTTCATATGATATATATATCAACTTGAGTAGCACAAGCGTAGGTGAACTGGGTGGAACTTAGAAGTTAATTGTGCTAGGGTTAGAGCAATTTGAGGATGGGTTACCTAGCGGGAAGGTATTAGTTCAAAAAATTCAAAAAATATGAAAATAATTCTAATAATTAAGATTTTTCATATTATTTCATATTTTGATTTTTCTGATTTTTTTTGAAACTTTTTATATTTTTTGCATTTTTTGAATTTTTTGAACTTTTTGAGAATTCTGTGGTCACCTGGCCATGTGCGCCACAGAAATGTGACAATTCTGTGGCGCACCAAGCCAGGTGCGCCACAGAAAAAAATAGTGGCGAGAATTCTGTGGCGCACCCAGCAAACCTAGGGGTGCGCCACAGAATCCCAAAAAGGTGCGCCACTGATAGCCTTTTATGTACTAGTGATGTAGTGGATGTTCACTTTAGTGTTGATGTACTCCAGTACTGCTACTATAAGTAACATTCAGGACCATTTGTTCATGTTTAATCTGAAGAACTACTATAAGTGGTTCAACCTGACCAGGACATATGCTCTGAAATTTTCAAACACTCCAGTACTGCTACTAGAGGCAAGTGACAGTCATCAACAAGTAAACCTTATTGGACATCATGCATATTTCACCTAGAATGTCTAAATATTGTTAGACAGCATGCATACTTCAAGCAAGTCTGTACCAAATTTGGCATTCAGACTACTTCATCTTATAGAAGGACTGCCATGGATGTTAAACCTTTAAACAACACAGTAAACAATCAAAACAGGATGAGAATGTCATCTTTGTTTAGTGAACAGTGACAGGAAATGGTTGAGTACATTTTAGTGAATAGAAAAATGAATGAATCACTTACATATCTCAGTACCAAAGACAAAGACTGACCAGTATCTCAAATACATATGTTCAGTTTTGGTTTGCTGAAGAAAATGACAGGTACAGGGAATATCTTCTTGTTGGTTGTGATTTGAATATGACACAAGTCCAGAATATCCACTGGTCTAGTCACAGGCGGCGACATTCAGGTCCCGGTCCTGAAATTCAAACTGAAATTGCATCAGAATGCCATCCCCAATCACATTTGGACAAAGAGCATACATTCATCTGACAGTTTACAGCCATTATTTACTGAACTTGAAACCTGAATGAAACCATAGCTGCTTGTTGAAATTGCAGGTCCATCCATGAGAAAGACAATGCTGGAAATTTATAATGACATATTGCTCTCCAATGTGTACTTGAAACAACAAATTGATGGACAAAAATTATGCAAATTGGTTTCCAAGAGGAAGAAAGTACAACACACAACATTGCATATGTGGAAATATAACAGGATGCACTAAACGGACATATTTTCTCAACCTTTGGTACATGGTAAGCTATACACGACTCAGCTGGTATTTTCTTATTATCAAAATAAACAATGCCATGCCCCCAATCTCGCTATTTTACAGGACTGTGTACGGACCTACATAACACATACAAGGCGGAGTTCCCTCAAGAAGCACCTGCCCTTGATTTAAATGAGACTCCTCAAGAAGCTCCTGCCCTTGATTTAAATGAGACTCCTCAAGATGCTCCTACCCTCGATTCAAATGAGACTCCTCAAGAAGCTCCTGCCCTCAATTTAAATGAGACTCCTCAAGATGCTCCTGCCCTCGATTTAAATGAGACTCCTCAAGATGCTCAAGAGGAAGAACACAAAAATGAAGAACCAGTCAATAATGAAGCAGCAGGTACTAATTTCACAGGGGAAGAGATGCTGCTCGATCTCAACTTGAGTCTAGAAGAGGAACCAATGCATGATGAAGCAAGTGGTGTAGAGGAACAAGTTCATGATGAAGCAAGTGGTGTAGAGGAAGGAAGTCATGCAAAAGGCAGAGATCTGACCGATAAGGAGAGATTTGGTGTTTATTTGGCTCTCACAGTGATCAAGCACAAAGATGTACAAGTTCTTAAAAAGACAAGGAGCTCGTTGCTAGCCTAATGAATACAAGCCTAAGCACCGTTGACAGGATATGGAGAAGAGCAAATCAGCAGATTGAACAAGGGGAGGAGGTTGATGTCTCAAATCAAAAAAAGGTAGAGTTGGCCGCAAGCGGAAAGATTTGGATATGTCGAGGGTGGCGACAATACCATTGAATAGAAGGAGGACATTGCGAGGTCAGTCAATGGCATTGGGTGTAAGCTGCACGACCTTACACTCAAGGTTCGTGTTGCGTGAGTTGAGGCGTCACACTAACAAGTTGAGACCCCACCTGCAGTTATCCAACCTTGTAAAGAGATGTCGCTGGTGCTTATCTATGTGTGAAGAGGATTGGCCTTCCACACAGGAATTAGACAACATAGCATACATGGACGAAAAGTGGTTCAACCTGACCGGGGAGGTGAACAACTATTATTTTCTTCCGGAAGAACCTGACCCCTTGCGCACCTTGCATCATAAGGATAGCATAGCCAAGGTGATGTTCCTCGCTGCTGTGGCTAAACCAAGATACGGCGAAGGTGGTGTGGTCACATTTGATGGAAAGCTCGGCATTTGGGATTTTGTCACAGAGTCTCCTGCTCAAAGAACGAGTGAATATAGAGATAAGGGGACGCTCGTGCTCAAATCAATGAAAGTCACCCGAGACGTAATGCGGTACTATATGTGTGAGAAACTTATTCCTGCGATCCAAGAGCGCTGGCCGGACGAAGATGAAGGACGGACAATTTATATCCAACAAGATAATGCAACACCACATATTCTTCCCAATGACCCGGTTTTCCGACAAGTTGTAGAACAAACTAATTTGGATATTAAGTTGCTTCAACAGCCCCGACATGAACATTCTTGATCTATGTATATTCAGGTCCCTCCAGTCCCACACCGACTACAGAGCACCTCAAAGCATCAGGGAACTGATAGAAGGTGTGGAGGAGTGATACGTCCATTTTGCATCACTATTTTATATCATAATTTACTGTTATTCATTGATATATTTCATATTTAGAGATGATACTTATGTTATTTTACCTATTTTGCATGTTTCATGATTATTGGAGAATTATTCACCGGAGTTAGGATTCTGTTGGAAAAAGCACCGTCAAGATACAATATTTCTGAAGTTCAACAATTGAAGGAAATTATACAGAAGCTCCTATTTTGTCAGATGCCGGAGGGAGCCAAAAGGGGAGGCCAAGGTGGGCCACCATGGGCCCTCCCCACCCCCATGGCGCGGCCCCTAGGCTGGCGCGCCGCCATGCGGGGAGGGAGCACAGGCCCACCTCAGTCGATGCCCCTTCGCGTACTTCACCCTCTAGAAACCCTAACACCGGGGAGATCATCGAGGAAATATTCCGCCGCCTCCACGAGGCGAAAAACACCAGAGAGAGAAAAGCTCTCCCGCAGGGAGAAGTCTGTCGGGGAAATTCCTTCCTGGAGGGGGAAATCATCGCCATCGTCACCGTCATCGAGCTGGACTTCATTGGGATCATCATCACCATCATCTCCACCGCCGACACCGTCATCTCCACCGCTCCACTCCGTTCCGCTGTAACATCTAGGGTTGAATCTTGTGTATTTCATAGGGAAACTTTCCCGGTGTTAATTACTCCTTGTGGTTGATGCTATTGAGTGAAACCGTTGAATTAAGGTTTATGTCCAGATTGTTATTCATCATTATATCACCTCTTGTCGCAGCAGTGGAACACGGGGTTCCCATAGTGCTGCCAAAGTGGGTCCATCACCAGTGGGCCCAGCGAGAAGATGGACAAGGCCAAGACACGATGCAAGACTGGCGGGCACCTCGCACACCAAGCCAAGTCTGCCAGGTGCAGGGGACCCCGGGACCCCTCGCACCTCGGAAGAGCAAGATGACCCGAGACCCCGGCAAGGCCGGACTCCCTCTCGGGTACCAGGCGAAGACAGGGCTTCCAGCGCCCTCCCGAAGATGGTAGAAGAGCCTAGAAGACTTGGGAAGCAAGGCGCAGGCAGGGGACACCACCTGCGGTGTACCAGCTCCTTTCCCACGTCGCTTTCCCCTAAAGGGGGGAATCTCACCAAACCGGAGGAAGATACTTGGAGGAGAAGAGGCCACATCTTCACCTCAACCATGGAGAGGGGGAACTTCCCGCCAAGACCCCTCACGCTCCTCGCATGACCCTTGTGGCACCCCTTGCCTATAAAAGGAGGGCCAAGTCATGAGAGGAAGGAGGACGGGATCCAAGGCAAGGCATAGGCTAGAACACAGCTGGAGATAGCTAGGGCAGAGAGGAAAAGGGAGGTGATCTCCTCAGGGCCAGGATCTGCCCTTTCTTCTTCCTCTCGCCAAAACCCCTCCCGGGTACCTCGCCGGAGACCCCATTGTAGCCACGCCATGATGCCTCCATCTATTCAGACATGCAGGAGTAGGGCTGTTAGCCTCCGGGCGGCCTGAACCTGGGTAGATCGATGTGTCCCTTGTTTGTTTTCCATACACGCAGAGAGAGAGAGTGACGGAGATCTCGTCGATGGTACTTCCCCGGAAGACGTCTTCCAGCCTCCTTCGCACCCCTTCCGAATCAACAAAGGGGGTGTCCCTCAACCCGGTGTCCGTCATTCGTGACACGGCATCTGGCGCACCAGGTAGGGGGCGCAAGCGCTGGATTCGTCTTCATCTCACGCCGTGGCAATTTCATCTTCGACGACAAGATCTGCTTCGAGTTCTCCTTCATCGGAGACACTGTCTATGTCAAGCTCATCGTCCGGAACAAGAGCTACTTCGAGCCCTTCGTTCGTTGCAAGATCTGCATCGAGCCCCTCGCCAAAGCCAGCAACCTCTCCTGAACCAGGGAAGACTCCCTCGCGGCGGTCGTCGCGCACCATGTCCGAAGTCAGAGAGATCCCTGGAGAGCAAGCTAGGCCGATGGCCCAGCCGGGCTGGGGGCTAGAGGAGGCACTCGGGGCTGCCCATATGCTTCTCTCTTCCCCTCCACTCTCGTGCAAGAGCGACCCTCGCGTCAAGGCTTGGATTGCCAGTCTGGAGAGCCTGCTTGGTTTCGCCTTCCAGTGCCGTGACTCCGCAAGCCCTCCCTCGACTGTCAACGCCGTCAACACTGAAGCTGAAGTCGGCGTCGCGGGCCCAGAAGACACCATCGTCGAGCCTGAACCTCCTCTTCCCGTGGAGGATCCGCATGGCAAACGACCGATGGAGCCGCCAGAGGAAGAAGCTGGCCAAAGCTCCAACCTCAGGCGTCGGTCCCGAGAGGACTTGGAAGGCCATGCTGCCCAACATCTCATGACCTGCTGCACCCCGTATCCAGCATCAATGCTCTAACTCCACCTCCTGGCACAGAATAATGGGGAGAAACTGCGCCACTACGTCTGGAGGTTCCGGTCGGTTGCGGACAGGATACCCTCGAGAGATGACCACCAGCTCGGCATCATTCAACTGTTCTACATGAACATGCGCAGCCTGAATATGCGTGTGAAGATGAGTACCCGGCAGGTCAACACCCTGGAAGAGCTGTGGGAGTTGGCGGGTCGGTGCTCTCGAGTTGAGGAAGCCATCGATTTGTTTCCTCAAGAGGTCATCTAGAGCAAGCGGAACCATGTACCTGGAAAGAGTCGTGTTGCAACAAGATGTATCCTGAAGTGCCGAGTCACCTACCAAGAACTTCTATCATGAATAAAAGATAAGTTACCCTGAAAGTCTCTTTATCACCGTACCAATCGTATCTCTTATGCGGGTAAAACCAGTGCAAAGAACGCTAGCAGCTAGCGTGGGCAAGGCTCGACCGTCGTGCAAGCACTCAAAGCGGTGTCGACTCTCCCGGGGTAAAAAGTGGTGCGAAAGACCTGATACCTCCCGGGGACGAGCGAACCTTCAGAGTGAGCGGCCTCTCGGGTATCAGCAGGGCTTGTGAGAGCATTCCTGATCAGTCAGGGCCTCATGAGTAAGCTTGCAGCCCAGAAGGTCCCTCAAGGACGTGGAGAACAAAAACCACATGCTAAAATAAGTAAAAAGCACTTGTAGAAACAAAGCAAGCAAGCAAGTCATTAAGTGTTAGGCTGTTACAATAAAGTTCAAATTGTAGCACACGGAACTAATGCAAGGTTTATCATTTCTGGACAGCAGGACGGTCGGATGGCTTCATAGGGGCGATATAGCGAGGGAAGATTCTCTCTGCTAGCTTTGTCGCCTGACCCTTCATCAGTCGACGGGAGTCCTCGGACGGAGACGCGATGGCCCAGTCAGGCATGGCCACGGATGGTGCGCCTCGGCGAAAGTGGCCATGGTCCAAACCGCCATCTGCTTGCTCACATGATGCTTGTCACTCCTCAGTTGGATGGCAAGTTCGTTCTTGGCGACGTTCACCGCTTGAGCTTCCTTCTTGATGAGAGCAGCCATGGTCGGCAAATTCTAGAGATCAGGTGTCAAGGAAACGGGTTTTTTCTCCATTTCCAGCTCGGCCACCTGGGAGAAAAGCTCGTTTCAGGATTTCACAAGCAGAGCAAGGTCTTTCTCATTCGCGTTCCGGAGAACAGACAGCTCAGTTGAGGCATGGTCGCGGGAGCTGATCAGCTGCTGTTTTTCCTCTTTCATCTTCATCGCCTCCTGCTCTAGTGCCTTCAGGGAGTTCTCCAGCGTGGATATCCTCTGGTCGCCGTTTTCCGTTTTCTTGCGCAAGGCTTGGGAGCCAGCCTGTTCCTGGGAGAGTGTCTCCCGAAGTTCTGCAATGGTCTGTCCTCTCTCAGTCAGCTCGACCTCGCGGTAATGAAGGTTCTGCTTCGACAGTTGGAGCTCCTCCTGAAGCACGACCATAGCTCCTTTTAAGCGTTTCATCTCCTGGTCCCGCTCGCACTTCTCAGCATCAAAGGCAGACATCATTTCATTCAGGGCAATCTGTCGAATGTTCAGCTGCTGCTCCCTGGTGGCTAGCTCATCTTTCTGCCGTTTCTCCGCAGCGATCCTCTTAGCCTTCTTGTTCTGAAGAGCCATCGTCAGCGTGACGGAATTCCTGGACATGCGATCCAGCTTGTCTTTTCCTTTACGCATCTGCTCCACCGCCTCCCCGATCTTCTTCGCGGCGGCCATCTCGCGAGTTTTAGTGTCTTCGCCTAACTGATCCAGCCTGCGGTGAATGGCGTCTAGAGCGCTCTCTCCGCTGATAGTAACCCGCGAGGTGGAGCCTGACATGGTGTCCTCCTGGTGGTCCCCGGAAGCCAAGCTTTCCCTGATCTTCTCAAGCTCAGCTATCTCCAAGCTAGCACTGGAGTCCAAGGAAAGCTGAGTGTATGCAATCAACTCCGGGCCCAAGAGAAGAGAACCAGGGGATGGCGCGTCCAGATTGAGTTCCCCGTGGGCGGGCAGCCTGACGTTCTCGGAGCTGTGAAACTGAGGGGCAGACTGCGTCTCGGCCGTGCGCGTCGACGCACCTTTAGTCACCTCCAGGCCCTCAGAAGAGTTGAGGGAAGGTGTCCCCGCTTGCCCGTTTCCATCCAGACGCCCGATTGGGATCGCGTTGGCCGCAGAAGTTTCTGAAGAAAAGAAAGCAGCAGCCATAAGCTTCAAGGCCTGAAGGAGAGCAGCAAAAGAAGGTCTGGAGCTCACCTGCGACTTCCAAGGTTACGGCTTCGCCTCTTCTCTTGGCGTGGGATAGGGAAGTTGAAGTGACACTTCCCTCGCCACTCCCCCTGCGGCCTTCAACCTCAGCTAAAGTCGGAGGAAGCATCTCTCCTACGCCCCTTGGGAAGCTCGAGGCGGTGTCAACCTCTGCGAGGTCACGCGGCCTCTTGCCTCCCCTCGACGGCGAATCATCCCTGCAGGTCATCAGCAAAGGCTCAAGTTGAGCATCTGGCAACAGAATTACAAAGCTTTCAGAGTTCAGCTAAGAGAACTTACTCCCGTGAGCGCTTGCTGCTCATCATCCGCGAGGGCAGGTTGACTGACCCGTCAACGGAGCCCATGGACGTCCCCGGGGCATTGGCCAGCGGTGGAGAACCGCAGGAGCACAACACGCGGGGGGCTAGGACAAACCCCCCGCCCTCGACGTCCATCTCCGCCGGGTCATCTACATCGTCCGTCAGCTCTATGGGCTCTGAAGCAATGGTGGCCCCGGGTCAGGGACCGCGGGGGCCCCGGAAGCTGGACGCAAGGGAGACTTCTGGTCCCCTGCCTCATCGTCATCGTCGTCATCGTCGTCTTCATCCTCGTCGTCCTCATCCTTGTTTTGCTTGGCGCCTTGCTCCTTGCCGTCTGGGTCCTCTTCCGAACCCGCGGAGCCACCTGCGGGTGTGTCCTCGTCCTCCTCCGCCCCCTCTGAGGACTCGTCTTCCTCGTCGGAGTCAGAGGTGGCCCGGGACCTGCGGCCTTTCGGGGGCACGGGGCCGTGGTCTTTACGGCCCGCCAGGCCGAGCGCGCTGCAAGGCAGCATCTAGTCCAGAATGACGGTCTTCAGCTGGTCATCGCACAGAGGGACGACCCCGACAGGAAGATCAATTTGAAGACCCGGGACAAATAACTTGGTTATGTTATCCTGGATCGTGCCTTCGGGCATATCCACGTTCCTCATGCGAGATAAGTCCTCCAGGCCCTGAAAGTCCCACGACGGGTGCGACCTCTTCTGTAGCGGAGCTATCCAGTGGTGAAGGAAATGAGCTGCGAGGGCGGCACCCGTCACCCCCGATCACGGAGAAGCTTGAAGCGTTGCACCACCTCGGAAAGATCTCCGTCCTGGCCGCTGGGCCAACCCCAGGTCTCCAGTTTCTCTGGAAGTTCCGTCGGTTACTCCCACTGTGGGAGAGCCTCGGAAATCTCCACCAAGACCCATCTTGCTCTCCACTCTTCCCACCTGGATTTGGTCTGCATCAGGGGTATGAGGACTTGATCCTTTGGCGGAAGACGAAGGTGATGCAGCCTCCCATCCATCTGTCCTTCACAATTCAGGGATGGAAGAAATGGCGGAATAAGGCCACGGAGGGCATCAACCCAACGAATGCCTCAGAGCAATGGGCGAAGACCGCCAAATCCAGGATGGCTCCTGGTGCAAGATGAAGAAGCTTTAAATCGTACGCCTTCAGGATCTCCAAAAGAAAGTCGGAGAAGGGCGGAACGACGCCCATCAGCATGTACAGATCAAAAAGGGGGATCTGGTTTGGCAACCAAGTCTCAGAAGGGGCAAGAATCACCGTCGCCTTCCGGACAAGGACGTGGTCCACCTCGGACGCCACTACCCCGTAGTGAGAAGCTGCTCGCAGGTCGCCACCAGCATAGATGCTTTCGAGCAAAGCCTGCTTTCGGCGAAGCTCTGCGAGCTGAAGGTTCCGCTCTGACCTCCGGTTCTTCCTCCTAGATTTGGGAGATGGCATCTCCCGGATTATGCCGGCGGCGCCCTTCGACTTTTTCTTCGCGGCGGGCTTCGTGCGAGCCATGGAGAAGGGGTGAATTGGTGGCGGCGGCGCAGGGAAGAAGGGGCAAGAGGCAGGGAGCTGGGGATTTCTGGCAGAATGATTTGGTAAGCGGCAACCAAGCCTCAAGCAGAGGTCCAAGGAAGTACCCACGCGTCACGTCGCGGCCCCATTACTCCGACGGGCGCGGGGATTGAGGAGACGTGCCGACTTCGGTGCTCCCAACCATTGGATGCACGGTCAAAACCCGTGCAAATCGCAACGATCGGGATGATTCGGTCAAAGGGACTCGGCGGCTCACCTCTACTTCGACCCGGCGGACGCCACTAGGCAGTCCAATGAGAAGCCCAGGCGTCGGGACCCACTTTGACCTCTTTTTGGTCATGGCCCCGGCAGCCGCTGAAGCAAAGCCGCCGGGACCATGCCCGGGGGCTACTGTCGCAGCAGTGGAACACGGGGTTCCCCTAGTGCTGCCAAAGTGGGTCCATGACCAGTGGGCCCAGCGCGAAGATGGACAAGGCCAAGACACGACGCAAGACTGGCGGGCACCTCGCACACCAAGCCAAGTCTGCCGGGTGCAGGGGACCCCGGGACCCCTCGCACCTCGGAAGAGCAAGATGACCCCGAGACCCCGGCAAGGCCGGACTCCCTCTCGGGTACCAGGCGAAGACAGGGCTTCCAGCGCCCTCCCGAAGATGGTAGAAGAGCCTAGAAGACTTGGGAAGCAAGGCGCAGGCAGGGGACACCACCTGCGGTGTACCAGCTTTCCCACGTCGCTTTCCCCTAAAGGGGGGAATCTCACCAAACCGGAGGAAGATACTTGGAGGAGAAGAGGCCACGTCTTCACCTCAACCATGGAGAGGGGGAACTTCCCGCCAAGACCCCCTCACGCTCCTCGCATGACCCTTGTGGCACCCCTTGCCTATAAAAGGAGGGCCAAGTCATGAGAGGAAGGAGGACGGGATCCAAGGCAAGGCATAGGCTAGAACACAGCTGGAGATAGCTAGGGCAGAGAGAAAAAGGGAGGTGATCTCCTCAGGGCCAGGATCTTCCCTTTCTTCTTCCTCTCGCCAAAACCCCTGCCGGGTACCTCGCCGGAGACCCCATTGTAGCCACGCCATGATGCCTCCATCTATTCAGACATGCAGGAGTAGGGTTGTTAGCCTCCGGGCGGCCTGAACCTGGGTAGATCGTTGTGTCCCTTGTTTGTTTTCCATACACGCAGAGAGAGAGAGAGAGAGAGAGTGATGGAGATCTCGCCGACGGTACTTCCGCGGAAGACGTCTTCCAGCCTCCTTCGCGCCCCTTCCGAATCTACAAAGGGGGTGTCCCTCATCCCCGGTGTCCGTCATTCGTGACCCGACACCTCTGATCATGATCTATATGATGTCTTGTGAGTAGTTCGTTTAGTTCTTGAGGACATGGGAGAAGTCTGATGTTAGTAGTGAATTATGTTGAGTAATATTTAATGGTTTGATATTTAAGTTGTGGTGTTATTCTTCTAGTGGTGTCATGTGAACGTCGACTACATGACACTTCACCTTTATGGGCCTAGGGGAATGCATTGTGTATTCGTTTGCAATTGTGGGGTTGCCGGAGTGACAGCAACCTGAACCCCCGTTGGTATATCGATGCATGAGGGATAGCAGGATCTCAGAGTTTAAGGCTGTGGTTAGATTTATCTTAATTACTTTCTTGTATTTGCGGATGCTTGCAAGGGGTATAATCACAAGTATGTATTAGTCCTAGGAAGGGCGGTGCATTAGCATAGGTTCACCCACACAACACTTATCAAAACAATGAAGATTAATCAACTATATGAAGCGAAAGCACTAGACTAAATTCCCGTGTGTCCTCAAGAACGTTTGGTCATCATAAGTAAACCAACCGGCTTGTCCTTTGCTGTAGAAAGGATTGGGCCACTTGCTGCAATTATTATTACTGCATTTTACTTACTTGTATTTTATTTATCTGCTATATCAAAAACCCCTAAAAACTTGTCTGTGAGTATTTACAGTGAATCCTTCATCGAAACTGCTTGTCAACACCTTCTGCTCCTCGTTGGGTTCGACACTCTTATTTATCGAAAGTACTACGATACACCCCCTATACTTGTGGGTCATCAAGACTATTTTCTGGCGCCGTTGCCGGGGAGTGAAGCGCTATTGGTAAGTGGAATTGGTAAGGAAACATCTACTGTACGTGCTGTTTTTATTTCTGCCTGCTGCTATATTTCATTATGGAGAGGTCTTCTCTTGAATTCCTATTTGGAAAATCTACTACTACTGCAAAGGTAGTAGATGAGGCGCCAGCTGAGCAGGTAATTCCATATAAAATACCTATGAAAATTATTGAACGTGTTACGAATAACCGCTATGAAGGGGATGGAACTGTCCATCCTGGAGATCATTTGCTGTTTTTACATGAATTATGCGAGTTGTTCAAGTGTGCAGGTATTTCTATGGATGAAGTTAAGAAGAAACTATTCTCTATATCACTTGGGTAGAGCTGCAGAATGGTACAAACTGCTGAAAATGGTCGTTCTCTTGGTTGGAGGAAATTGTGCCTCTATTTTATTCTAAATTCTATCCTCCAAGTGAAATTCACAAGATCGAAATCTTATATATAATTTCTGGCCTCATGATGGAGAGAGTATTGCCCAAGCGTGGGGGAGATTGAAGTCATTAATGCTCAAATGTCCCATTCATGAGCTTCCTGGTAATGTCATTATTGATAATTTCTATGCAAGCTCTCTTTTCAAGATAAAACCTTGCTAGATACTACTTGTTCTGGATCATTCACACGCAACAAAGAAGAGTTTAAATGGGACCTTCTTGACGGATTCAGGAGAACACTGAAGGATGGGAGAACGACAAAGGTAGAGAGTCAGGTATAAATATGATTATGAATGCATTAAAACTTTTATGGATACTGATAAATTTCGAAATATGAGTGCTGTTTATGGTCTTGACTCTCAAGTTGTTGCAAATTTTTATAAAGCTTTTGCCTCTCATTTCGAATTGCCTAAGAAAGTTTTAATAAATATCATGAACCTTATAAAGATAAAACTGATTTGCCTATAGGTAGAAGTATTGAAGTTAATACTGTTGATCACATCTTCCTGAAGCTTATATTGAAAAAATTCCTTTTCCTGCTAAAGTGAAGGAACATTCTGTTATAACTAGTGTGGTTAACAAAAGTGCAAAGAAACCTATAGAACCTGATGAGCAAATAACTGTTGAACCTGCTGTAGCGATAATTAAAGACCTTGTAACTGAAAGTGTAGAAGATGGGCACATCATCTTCTGTGAAGATGCTTCTAATATTGTTTCACATCCTAGTAAATCTAGGAAAGCTAGTGTTCCTGTGCTTTCTGTTAGAATAGGTGATCATTGCTATTATGGTTTATGTGATATTGGTGCAAGTTCCAGTGCTATTCCTTATGAGCTTTACAGGGAAATTATGCATGAAATTGGTTCTTGTGAACTTGAAGAGATTGATGTGGTTATTCGGCTGCTAATAGAGAAACTATCTCTCCTATTGGTATTGTTCGAGATGTGGAAGTTTTATGTGGTAAGATTAAATATCCTGCTGACTTTTTGGTACTTGGTTCTGCTGCTAGTAAAACTTGTCCTATCATTTTTGGTAGACCTTTCTTGAATACTTGTGGTGCTATTATAGATTGTAAGAAAGAGAAAATCTTGACTAAATTTGCTGGTGAATCTTATGAGTTTAATTTCTCTAAATTTGCAAAACTCCTTATGAAACCGAATTGCCTAATGAGGATTTTAGAGTTGAACAGCTTGCATCTATTGCTCTTGCTCCTAATGACCTTTGCAGCAACATTGGAGGATCATGAAAGTGAAGTCTTTAGGGAGAGAGGAATGAGCTTGACGAAATTTTCTTTCGTCAACCTATTCTTAAACATAATTTACCTGTTGAAGATTTAGGTACACACCACCACCAAAGGAGGATCCTGTTTTCGATTTGAAACCTTTACCTGATAATCTTAAATATGCTTATATTGATGATAAGAAAACATATCCTGTTATTATTAGTTCTAAGCTTTCAGGTTTTGAAGAAGAAAGATTATTGGAAATATTGAGGAAACACCGAGGAGCTATTGGATACACTCTTGATGATTTAAAAGGGATTTCTCCCTCTATTTGCCAACACGCCATCAATATGGAAGATGATGCAAAGCCTGTTGTTGAACATCAACGTCGTCTAATTCCTAAAATGAAGGATGTGGTAAGAAATGAGGTATTAAAACTCCTTGAAGCTGGTATTATATATCCTATTGCTGATAGTAAATGGGTAAGTCCTGTGCATTGTGTTCCTAAGAAAGGAGGAATTACTGTTGTACCAAATGATAATGATGAGCTCATCCCTCAAAGAGTAGTTGTAGGATATAGAATGTGCATTGATTTTCGGAAAGTTAATAAAGTTACTAAGAAAGATCATTACCCTTTACCTTTCATTGATCAAATGTTAGAAAGGTTATCTAAGAATACTCATTTTTGCTTTCTTGATGGTTATTCTGGGTTTTCGCAAATTGCTGTTAGAGCTAAAGATCAAGAGAAAACTACTTTCACTTGTCCTTATGGAACTTATGCTTATAGGCGTATGCCTTTCGGTTTATGTAATGCTCCTGCTACTTTTCAAAGATGCATGTCTGCTATTTTTCATGGCTTTTGTGAAAAGATTGTAGAGGTATTCATGGACGATTTTTCCGTCTATGGGAATTCTTTTGATAACTGTTTGCGAAACCTTGATAAAGTTTTGCAGAGATGTGAGGAAACTAACCTTGTTCTTAATTGGGAGAAATGCCACTTTATGGTTAATGAAGGAATTGTTCTGGGACATAAAATTTCTGAAAGAGGTATTGAAGTTGATAGAGCTAAAGTTGAAGCAATTGAGAAAATGCCCTATCCCAGGGATGTCAAAGGTATTCGTAGTATTCTTGGTCATGCTGGTTTCTATAGAAGGTTTATTAAAGATTTCTCTAAAATTTCAAAGCCTCTTACTAATCTTCTTCAAAAAGATGTACCTTTTGTTTTTGATGATGATTGTAAGGAAGCTTTTGAAACTTTGAAAAAGGCTTTAATTACTGCTCCTGTAGTTGAACCACCTGATTGGAATTTACCTTTTGAAATTATGTGTGATGCTAGTGATTTTGCTGTAGGTGCTGTTCTTGGACAGCGAGTAGATAAGAAGTTGAATGTTATTCATTATGCTAGTAAGACTCTTGATACTGCTCAAAGAATTATGCTACTACTGAAAAAGAGTTCTAGCTGTAGTTTTTGCTTGTGACAAGTTTAGACCTTATATTGTTGATTCAAAAGTCACTATTCATACTGATCATGCTGCATTAATACCTTATGGAAAAGAAAGACGCTAAGCCAAGGCTTATTAGATGGGTGCTACTTTTACAAGAATTCGATTTGCATATTGTAGATAGGAAAGGTGCTGATAATCCTGTTGCTGATAATTTGTCTAGATTGGAAAATATTGCTTATGATCCATACCTGTTAATGATAGTTTTCCAAATGAACAATTGGCTGCAATAAAGGTGAGCTCGCGAGATAGTCCTTGGTATGCTGATTATGCTAACTTTATTGTTTCCAAGTACTTGCCTCCAACCTTTTCAGCTCAGCAAAGAAGGAAATTCTTTTATGACTTGAGGCATTATTTTTGGGATGACCCACACTTATATAAAGAAGGAGTGGATGGTATTATGCGAAGATGTGTTCCCGAATATGAACAACAAGAGATATTGAGAAAATGTCATGGTAGTGCTTATGGAGGACATCACGCTGGAGATAGAACTGCACAAAAGTTCTACAATCAGGTTTTTATTGGCCAACTCTCTTTAAAGATGCAAGAAGTTTATTTTATCTTGTGATGAATGTCAAAGAGTTGGTAATATCTCTAGACGCAATGAAATGCCTATGAATTATTCTCTTGTTATTGAACCATTTGATTGTTGGGGATTCGACTTCATGGGTCCTTTCCCTCTTCAGAAGGTAATACTCATATACTTGTTGCTGTTGATTATGTTACTAAGTGGGTAGAAGCCATACCTACAAAAAGTGCTGATGGTGAGACCTCTTTAAAAATGCTTTTAGATATTATTTTCCTAGGTTTGGGTACCTAGATATCTTATGACTGATGGAGGTTCTCATTTTATTCATGGTGGTTTTAGAAAGACCCTTGCTAAATATGGTGTTAATCATAGAATTGCTTCAGCTTATCATCCTCAAACTAGTGGGCAAGTAGAATTATCAAATAGAGAAATTAAATCTATCTTGCAAAAGACTGTTAATAAATCTAGAAAAAATTGGGCTGTAAGTTAAATGATGCTTTATGGGCTTATAGAACTGCTTATAAAAATCCTATGGGTATGTCTCCTTATAAAATGGTTTATGGAAAAGCTTGTCACTTGCCTTTAGAATTAGAGCACAAAGCTTATTGGGCTGTGAGAGAACTTAATAAAGATTTTAAACTTGCCGGTAAGAAGAGGTTACTCCAATTAAGTTCTTTAGATGAATGGAGAAGTGAAGCTTATGAAAATGCTAGACTTTTTAAGGAGAAAGTTAAGAAATGGCATGATAGAAGAATTATTAAGAGAGAGTTTAATGTTGGTGAGAAAGTTCTATTGTATCGGTCTCGTCTCAGATTTTTTGCAGGAAAATTACTCTCAAAATGGGAAGGACCTTTTGTCATTGTGGAGGTGTATCGTTCAGGTGCAATAAAGATTGCTTCACTGAAAGATAATGCTACACAAGTGGTGAATGGGCAAAGACTCAAACATTATATTTCTGGAGATTCTTATAATGAAGACGTTGATGTTATTCGAGTGGTAACTCCGGAAACTTTTATTAAAAACAAATTGATGGGACTGCAGAGTCTGTTTTCGAATAGGTAACAGTTTTGGTAAGGAAAAGTTCGCGTTTAACTTTCTAAATGATATTTTTGTTATTTTTATTTAATATGGAAAATTACGAGATCGAAACGGGTAGGAAAAGGTGCCCGAGGGCACCTCCCCACACTGTGGCGCGGGCCACCCCTGGCCGCGCCGCCATATGGGAGGGCACCTCGGAGCCCTTCTCCGACCCGGTTTCTCTCCCGTACCTTCCTTTTGTCGTAAAACTTTTTGCTATATAATCCCCGGATCCCCGAGGTCCGTATATCCTCTTTCTGTCATGTTTTGTTTCGAGCAGTTTCTGCCAGATATTGTTTTCAGATCTAGAGCCACCATGTCTTCGTCGGGGCCTCCGAAGGACAACTTCTTTGTGAACGTCGTCAACCCGTACATGAACGAGCTGAAGATGCATCCCAAGGAGTCGCTGCTCGTCGATGGAGAGTTGCAGACAGAAGACGTCCGGGGTCCTAAAGGAGAAGGAAGCCTGGAGGACAGGATGGAGGAGTTGGAACAAGAGTCTTTACCTACAAGAAGATGGTGAACGTGAAGTGAGCATCTTCCACAGAATTGTGTCTGAACTTATTGCTGAGCACAAGAAGGAGACTACAAGCTGTGGGACGATATCCTCTCACTCACAACACCACCAACAAACTTCAGGCGCAACTCTATGACGTTCAAAATCAAAACTGTGAGTATGAAAACAGTTTAAACACATTAGCTCTGCCGCAAGTTTCAGGATTCCTGAGACAAGACGTCGTTTGTTGATGGAGAGCCCCTTCCTTGGAAGTCCGATGACGAGGATAATTCACCACCGCCACCGAAGGAGTAATTCATCATTGGTATTGGCATCCCCTTGGCTTGTTCCAAGCTTGGGGAGTGCCGCGGTATCACATCATTATCTTTTACCTTTTTACCTTTCAATCAAGTCATATCATGAGTAGAGAAGTTATCATATAGGATGGTTTGCAGTATGGAAGTATCTCTCCTTTAGTTGGTTATCTATGTATCCCTTGGTGTGAGTTGCCATTATGGAATATTAATGAGAAGTTTTATCATTTACTTTCTGCACTTCTTATTTTAGTTTGCAATTTCTGTCATATGAATGATCTTGTTGTTAGTATTGGCATCACTTTGGGAGCAGTAAGTAAATCTATTTGGTTTTGGAAACTTAGCATTGGTCAGTAGCAACAATACTTTGAGGCTTAAGTAGAAAAGTGGGAAGTGCATGTAGATATATTATTTCATTATCTTTCTTTCTTGTTGGCTAATAAGTTTAGTATTCTCAAGTTAAAATTACTACTCCCTCCGTTCTGAATTAATTGACTCAGATTTAGTACATCTTGTACTAAATCTGAGTCAATTAATTTGGAACGGAGGGAGTAGATGATACCCCGCGCGTTGTTGCGGGACGTTTGGTTAAAAATGTTATTATAAATAGGTTTGAAATGTAGAAATGATGATTACAGAAAATATCGTTGCATCCATTCATACTATTTTGTTTGCTGCAACAACAAAACAGATCGTGGTTGATCTTTTCATTCAATTAACTGGAACACAGATGGTTGAGGCAATGGATAATAGAAGGAAAATGGCTCCTTTGACATTCAGACTGAAATTGGTTGTAAATGCATCGTTGGGTGCCGCGCTGCCGCTGATGTAACAGAGGGTTCCCCTCTTTTCCAGTAATCTTGTTGAATCTTGCACTGGTAGGAGACAACAGCGCAGAAAAGCTAGTGCTCAGTCATCTAATGACTGAACGTTCAAGTCAATATGCTCTCTTATGAGAAAGTTGCAGACTTGCAGTCTTGCACTCTCGTGATCATCTCATATTTAAGTGTTATCCTCAATCGTGGAAACATATCCTTTCTTCCAGCCTGCAAGAAGTTTCTATAGTTTATTTATAAAGGTCAAAATCTATTGGAATACCGTAAGAAATACTAACATGCAAAGATCAAGCACAAATCGGTAGATATAACAGGTAAGCACCTCCATGTTCGATGGATGGATAATCCACAAAGATACAAAAACCAAATCAATCGGTAGGTGAAGCGAAATCCAGAAAATCCCATCTACTGCAGTAACGATGTAATCATGTAAGACAACGGGTATGGATGTGTACAATACAATAAGTGCATCCAGATCATCAAGGAACTTCTGGATGTGCACGGTCGGAAGGTTCTGTCCCTTCTGTTCTCGCACGTTCAAAAACAGTCAGCAAATATATGAAACCCAAAACACCTGTAGAAAAAGTCAGTATAGCCGCTCACCTTGTATCGCGGATCGTCCAGCAGATATTGCAACGTTTTCACTTTGGCTGAGAGCGAATGGATCCAGCGGCACACATGCGTCATGCAACGATGGGAGGCAAGGTCCATCTTGAATGGCGATAAACTACAGAGAGACAAATCAACAAATCAGATAAGCAAGAGAACAATTAGATCGAATATGTATGAACACGCGGTAGGCCGGTAGCTCTATATGCATCATGCAACGATGGGAGGCAAGGTCCGTCTGCCAGATTGTTATTCATCATTATATCACCTCTGATCATGATCTATATGATGTCTTGTGAGTAGTTCGTTTAGTTCTTGAGGACATGGGAGAAGTCTTGATGTTAGTAGTGAATTATGTTGAGTAATATTTAATGGTTTGATATTTAAGTTGTGGTGTTATTCTTCTAGTGGTGTCATGTGAACGTCGACTACATGACACTTCACATTTATGGGCCTAGGGGAATGCATTGTGCATTCGTTTGTCAATTGTGAGGTTGCCAGAGTGACAGCAACCTGAACCCCCGTTGGTATATCGATGCATGAGGGATAGCAAGATCTCAGAGTTTAAGGTTGTGGATAGATTTATCTTAATTACTTTCTTGTATTTGCGGATGCTTGCAAGGGGTATAATCACAAGTATGTATTAGTCCTAGGAAGGGCGGTGCATTGACATAGGTTCACCCACACAACACTTATTAAAAGAATGAAGATTAATCAACTATATAAAGTGAAATCACTAGACTAAATTCACAGGTGTCCTCAAGAACGTTTGGTCATCATAAGTAAACCAACCGGCTTGTCCTTTGCTGTAGAAAGGATTGGGCCACTTGCTGCAATTATTATTGCTGCATTTTACTTACTTGTATTTTATTTATTTGCTATATCAAAAACCCCTAAAAACTTGTCTGTGAGTATTTACAGTGAATCCTTCATCGAAACTGTTTGTCAACACTTTCTGCTTCTCGTTGGGTTCGACACTCTTATTTATCGAAAGTACTACGATACACCACCTATACTTGTGGGTCATCAAGGAGGAATATCGAAACTACCCTGTTGATAAGCTAGCTAGAAGCTTCGTGACGCATCAAGGAGGAATCTCGAAACTACCCTGTTGATAAGCTAGCTAGAAGCTTCGTGACGCTGCAGTCATGTATCTGAGAGGTTATGAGAAATAAAGGAGCGATAGACTACCAGACCCCTCACATGAATAAGGAGCGCCTGCAGGCAGAAGGACGGCTTCCTATAGCTCTACCTATCGACCCTGAGCTAGTTGAATAGACCATGGCTTTTAGAAGAGGCAGAATCAATCTTAGCAGCAGAAAAAGAGCAGAAGCAGCAAGAAAAGAGCACCCGGAAAATAGCAGCAGCAGCCTTGAAGCAGCAGAAACACCCTCAAAGCAAACCCCAAGCAGGAGGAAAAGAGAACCAACAACCTTCAAACAGCAAGAGAAGAGTACCAGCAGCCTCCAAGTAGCAAGAGAAGAGCGGCAGCCTCCAAGCAGCAAGAAGCACATGAGGATAGAAGCACACGATGATACTCCATACACTTCAGGACTACAGCAACAGCTATAACAATTACAGATTTGAGATACTGTACTTGTGTTTGTTTAGTACTCCTGCTGTTTTACTACTGATAATTTTGTGTAAACTAATTGTGCAAAATATATTGTCCAAGTTGAACTCCATACAGTTCAGCAAACAAAAAAAGATGTTCATGTGTTGATCCTGATTTAAATCCATTCATGTGTTGATCCTACTGCAACAGGTGTATGGAAGCTGTGTTTTTAAGTTACACCAATATTTTCTGTTTCTATAGATAACACAAAACATGGCATATTATGCACAGATATGCACATAATTCAG
The DNA here is from genome assembly GCA_947311845.1 of Poa pratensis. Classification (NCBI taxonomy): domain Eukaryota; kingdom Viridiplantae; phylum Streptophyta; class Magnoliopsida; order Poales; family Poaceae; genus Poa; species Poa pratensis. The sequence continues at coordinate 169,210,310 of CAMZMU010000052.1, forward strand.
ATTTGCTTGAGCAGGCTGAATATTTTTGTGTAGTCAGATTGCTTGCTTGATGTTCAGTTGGGACTTGTGCTCTGTTCAGTTAGGATCGTGTTGCCTGAATATTGCAGTTAAGTTAATATTTCCTGAATACACTAGTGCAGTGTACTGCATTTGCTTCAGTAGTGCAATGTACGCATTTGCTTTTTTCATAAACTCCCAGTACTGCAAGAACTTGCTTGCAGTAGGATTTCTTGTTAGGATTAGTATGAGCTTGCTTGGTACTGCTACTGCCAGTAGTTCTTTCTTGCTTTTAACTGCAGTAGCAACAAGAAACTGCAGTTGCTTTTAACTGAATTTATATTTTTGCTATACACATTGATCGATTTGCATCAATCAATCCAAGCAGGTATGCTTTGTATTGCTATACACACACACGTTTATTGATTCAACTGCGAAAAGTATCAAAATTGAGCATGATGGTTGAGAACAATCAGAACTTGCATACAACGAGCTTTGGATTATGAGTACAATCAGAACTTACATACAACAAGCAAACTAGGCCTTGCACTAATCCTGGAGTAGTTCTTGACTAGCGTATCAAGCTACAGTTTAACTAATCTCAATCAGAACTTGCACAAGATGTAATTTCGGAGAAGGACTACAGTCTCACCGGCCATCGGGGACGACGGAGCCAGGGCGCCTCGCCGGGCTGCCTCGGTATAGGAGAACGCGGGGAAGGAGCCCGGCTCCGAATCACGCATCCACCGGTGCCCGGAGCTTGGCGGCTCTGAAGGGCGCTCAGGCGCTGACCTCCTGCCCGCAGGTCCGTCTGTCACATCGCCTCCGTCGCATCGTGTTGGATGGGGCGGACGGCAGCAGTTCCGCAGCAGCAGCTTGGCACCCTTCTTGTGTTGCTGGTGGTCCGGATACCCCGCGTTCGGCCTCGTAGCGAGCGGATTTGTCGTCGCCGATGCCAAATCCATTGCTGGCTTGAACTGAAAAGTCCAAGATTTTCCGAGATTCGCCGCGGGAAGGACGAGAGGAGCGCGCGATGCGAACGAAGGTGGGGGCGGGAGAGCGCGAAGGAAAGGTTGATGGTAGGGGTGGGAGGCAGGGCGGCGGCGAGCCGGAGAAGAGCGCGCCGCGACGGCCAGCCGGAGAAGAGAGCGTGACGGAGGGGATCAGGGGAGAGATTGTGACAGAGGACCGCGGGTTTGGTCGGGAATAGACCGAGGGGTTTTTCAAAAAATTGCCACGAAATCAGAGGGAGTAGACGTCAATGTCCACCCCACCCCCCATTAAATTAGGAAATTCACCCGCACCACACCGCACCATGCAGGTCTGACACCCGCACCCGCACCAGACCACATGGTCCATGCGGGTTGAACCCGCGGGTTCAGACCATGGAGTTGCCGAGACAGGCTAGACGCTGAGTCACATCGGCGAGGCGCTCGACCTGCAGAAGGGCGAGCTCCAAGGGGCGAGCTCCAGGCCGGCCAGAAGGGCGTGCTCCCGCCCTGTCGCCGCCGCAGGGGACAGACACGAGACGCACTTCTCCGGGAACGCCCGCTGGACAGCACCGTCTCCACCGGCCTTTTGAGCCGTCGCCAGAGGAAGGGGCGGCGCGCAGAGCCGCGTCGGGGCGGGGCGCAGGTGCGGGGCTAGGCGGCGCCCGACCGGCGCGACGAGGTGTCGGCCACGGATAGAGGAAGGAGAGGAGGCCGGGGCAACAGCCGTGTCGTCCTCGGCAGGGCGGCGTTCCAGACCACGGGGCTGGAGCGCAGCTGCAGCTCCCCATGCAGCCTCCACGCCACGGCCAGGTCGCGGTCCATGGCCCGCGCCGTCGACCGGTCCTACTCGTCCGGCGTTCGCGTGGCGCTCGTGGTGCTCAACGTGCCCGTCTCGGTCTTCGGCGGGTTCTTCAAAGACAAGACCAAGGAGGCCGCGGCCAACAGGGACTCGGCGGCGTAGGCGGCGAGGTCGTCGTGCGGAGGGGAGGAGGCGGACGAGAGGGAGCGGGTGGGGAGCGGAGGAAGAGGTGGGAGAAGACGGAGAATGCCATTGCTGCTGCGGTGCTGCCTGCTTCGGTGGCTGATTGGTGCGGGATAGATAGGCCCCGAACGCCTCTACGGGTTTGAACCCACGGGGTTCAGCCCATTCGGTATTATTTTATCTGAACCCACACCGCACCGCCCCGCTCCGGTTCTACGATAAGCCCGCACCGCCCCAGTCCAATTATCTTTTTATGTGTTTACGAATGCCTCGTCTTTGTGAGTCATTAGCGTTTGCCGAGTGTCTCGTCTTTGTGAGTGTCGTGTCATTAACGAGTGTTTGGACTTTGGAAGCCTGTCCCCGCACTCGGCAGTCGGCACATATGAGATTAGTCGATTGTACGATTAAAAAAAGCCTCTGTAGATGGCTCAGCGCTCAACATATGACCAGATTCCGCCAATGCTTTACCTGACCACGAACTATGGAGCGAAATTAAACCTTACCATTCACAAACCATCTTATTACAAGCCACACATGCTACAAGTTCAAATACAATTGACGAGCAACACATAGCATTGTGTTGCTGCCACAAACCAAACCCAATAAATTGGACAATTTTGTCCCACTTTGAGCTTGTTTGGATGCACTCTAATTTAACCCAATTTATTTGGCTTGGAACGGGTATCAGTTTATAATCTGAAACCCCCACAATCCAAAAGATTAGGCCAAATTAGTTTGTACCCAGACATGCCTTTCATGGTCCATACCTCACAATCACAATTCACAAACGAGTGGACCCAAAGTGATCAGCAGGCGCCGGAACCGAACCCGAAGACGCCCTGGCCGACGTCGTACATCACCTCAAACGTGCGCTGCTGAACATTGCCGATGATGCTGAGACCGGTGGTGGAAGTGAAGGCAAGGCAGTCGGCGATGATGATCCCATTGGGGTCGAGGTCGACGACGACGTTGCCGTCGAACACTAGCGCGACGGACGGTATGGTCACGTTGTCGAGCCCGGTGAAGTCGAAGCAGGTGTCCAAGATTGAGAGGGGCGGCGCCGCCGTGTACTGCTTCATGCCGGCCTTGAAAGCGGATGAGAGCGCGGAGTATGCCCTCGGTGGCAGCCACGTGACGATGGTGCCGGAGTCCATGATTGACCCTTTGGCGAAGACGACGGGCGATATGCCGAGCAGCTCGCCGCCGACGGCGATGTCCTGGAGGAGAATGCCGTAGAAAGTGGGCACCGTCTTGCTCCTGAGCATGGGTGTCATCACGAAGTTGGACGTGTCCTTTGGCGCACCGAGCGTGAGGAATCCGGTCGTGCTTGACGTAGGCGGGAGGCAGTAGGAGAAGGCCTTGCCGTACATCGCCTCCGTCTGCGAGACGAGAGACTCGACGTCGCCACCGAGCCCCATGAGCCCGTCAGTTTGGTCATCGAACCCACCCTCCTTGTGGCTGCAGCCGAACTGGAACTCGGTGACGGTTTCGGAGGCGGTCAGCGCCAGCGTGTCGGAGCCGTAGGTTCCGGTGGTGTTGGAGCCGTCGCCGTACGTAACAATGTACTGGCACTCTGAGCTGGAGCAGCCATTGCCTTCCCCGTCGAGCTGCGTGCACTCGGGGGAGGTGCAGGAGAACGGGACGTAGGTGCTGGACTTGACGGGTTCAAAGAGGACGGAGCCGTTGGAGGAGGTGCAGTGCACCCACGATATGTCGCTGCCGGTGTCGATCATCATGTTCTGGGTCACGGCCGGGGTGCCGAGGCTGACGGTGATCACGTACTCCAGAGTGTCAAGAGCGATTCCTAGGTTGGTCGGCACAGTAACCTCAGATGGCTTCACCTCGCCAGTGCCAGAGGCCTTCCGTTGGATGTATTCAGCCCGGAGTTGGTCATGTTGGAGCAGCTCCGTGATGGTTGGCTGGGTTGCGGATGGCGCCGAGGAGCACGGGCCGTACCGATGGTTTAACGGCACCCTGGCGCCACTGAACGACGAGGGAGTCACTGCAAATTAATTGAACTATATGAAACCACCATTACAAACCATTAGACTACTCACAGTGGAAAGTAACATAGAGTGGTATCATGCACATGATACTACCCTATGTTACTATCTCCATAGTGGGTAGTAACATATATGTGGTATCATGTTGTACTATATTTATTAGTTTGTAGACTCATTTTGCCTCGAAATTTGTTATGTTACGGTATCCACCTATGATACCACTACCACCTCTTTCATTAAATACATGTCACAATCATTTTTTTTGCCTACGTGCCTATGTTACTCCCACTGTGGGTAGTCTTACGAAAACGGGGCAGGAGCACAGTGGCCTGGGTCACAGTGGCACGCCCAGCAAACCGAGTTCAAACCACATCAGGGGGCAGAACTCAGAAATTCTCACCAAGGTAGATTTCTACTATATCAATGCCACGACTGGGCGCATGCCATGGACAAAGGTGTACACGTACCTTGTGGCTCGGCGCAGACGGTTTCAGCCTTGGATGAGTCGGTGGCGATAACCTTGTAGACGACACGTGCATCTCCGGCATGAGACACTAAAGGATAATAACTGCACAACAGGAGAAGCAGAAGATGCGAGGCAGAAACCATGGCAAGATGTTCGATCCTTGCTAAGTTCTCTCTGTCTCAGTGTCAATGTTGTATCGAGAGCTGGTTGATTTGCACCTTTGAAACCCCAATTTATATAGGTAAGAGTCCCGGAACGCCATCACGCAACAGGGAAGTCTTGGAACGGGCATCCTAGTTGACCCGGAATATAAATATGGCAATTGACATGGCAATGCGTTCGTAGGATGAGCAATACTGAGTTAAGCATACATTCTTCTCCGTGGCTTGTTCAGCATCTGATGCATGCATATATCTAGTGGGTGCGTAATTTAAACAGTGCTACTGCGTATACGTATGTATGCATTGCTTGGTAGTCGATTATACTTTTCTTTCTACGCTGATCTTGCATAAATAAAAGGTAAAATTCATTCAAAAATGTGTCTTCAACTCTCCATACATATCCACTGAAGCAATGCTTGTTCCAGATGGCATCACTGTCCATACGCATCTACTGAAGCAATGCTTGTTGCAAACTTCTGCATTTTGATCTGACATTACAATATCCTCGAATTGTGAGTAGCAACCGATGGGACACGGATGAATGTTCCTAGCAAATTTACAAAATCGGATACTGCCAGTGCTCCCCAGCTAATTCACTTTTTCCCTTGAACTTATTAAAAATACGCTCCGCCTAAAAGAACATGTTTGCAACTTCAGTGAATCGATAGTGCAATTTCTAGTTGGCAACGTATCTGTAAATAGGTCTTGCACTGCTTCTTAGTCTGTGTTGCTATTTATTAATGAGTTGGAGTCGAAGAGAGTTGGGTGTTTTGAACCAAAGGGCTAGATATTGAATGGTTTTTCTTGTAACAAAACGAGACACCTAATGAATCGACAATGCAGGAGCTGAATTACTGAGCCCTCTGAACCTCTCTGTACACAGAAAGGAACAAGGATACACGGGAGTTTTGGCCTTGCGCTGCTTCACACAGCCAAAGAGTTCTCTGCTCTCTCTTCATGTTAATTAAACATGCTGGGTGCTCTAAGCATGCTCTCACAAAATCTGCTCGGCGGCCCACTTTGGCCACTAACACCTCGCACCCTGGCCACCAACACCACGCATCCATGCACCAACGTTCCGAAAAACTCATGCACTAATCCTTCCTAATGAAGTGCAACCTGAACTTCCTCACTGAACTCGCTCAGCTAGGACTGATCAGCACGCAGCACCGTGTCAGTTCTACTTCTCACACGGTCAGCATCTCGCCATCAGCCGCATCTCACGGCTGTCTCCGGCATCTCGCCTCGCATGATGCATCCCTTGCTGAAACTGAACCCCTAAGCATGTACAGCTATTGGCAACATACTTGACTACATGCAGAACGAAATCAAACTAAGATGCATGTACTAAATCAAGATTAGAGCTAACAGACAAGTCGTACTAATCAATCTCTTATCATTTGGTGCAGAGTCATTATACATCTTATCAATTTTCCATTAAACCGGACAGAGAAGCTAACCGTTCTCACACAAGTCATGATCCATCTTATCCATTTTTCATCGAAGTCAATCTTCCTGGTAGCTTCTTCTAGGAAATTCCAATCCACTCGATCATAGCTTTAGTAAGGTGAAGCTTGTAGGCTCGAGCCAGCAGCTTTCGAGCCTGTGCGTGTATGCATTTAAAACATATGATAACATTATCTGTAATCATTCTTCACACTTTCCCAGACATGTTGAACAAGCTTTAATTTGGCAAAAGTACTCTATCAAATCGTCCTCTGGATATACATGTTTGGTTAAAGACAAGATTCGTGAATCGTCTCTCTATGGATAACGTGTGGACTTGGTCCAGGTCGATGTTCTAGCTTGTTCCTTTTCTGAACGCGGGGTACTAGCTGATTCAAGGTACGGCATAAGATTGTGCCAGTAGAAATTAGAATGTCCCATGTCAACCAAACCATCAATAGTTCAGTACCATCAGGGATCAGCTTAGAAGAAGTTAAACGGTTATTGAGCAATACGTAAGTGCGTATATATATATTTTATGTTTTTTGCGAGAAACGTAAGTGCGTATATTTAGCAGCATTACTCACGCAGATGAATAGATGATGCAGTACGACGAAGTAAGAAGAAGAGGAAAAGGTACCCAACGCGGTCGTCCTATACACGTACTACGGAGTACGGAGTGCCAGTTCGTACACTTGCCAAGTTGCCATATACATGCGCAGGGTCAACTACGAGACGTGTTCCAGGTTGCGTGCATGTCTTTCTGCCGGGGTTGTTGTCTATCAGCAAGTATGGGCACCTTCTATTTTTTATTTTTTTGATAGGATCCACACTGCGTATTCAACACAAATTACAACACAGAACACAAATCAAGAGCAGGAATACGCAGACGAACAGGTCGACGAAACTCAGCACAACGGCGAAGCCTGACGAAGCAGAGACCAAACGCCGAACCACCGCAATGCCTGGTGAAAATCTTCACCGCCGCAGAGCCGCCGGAGAAGAACCTAGACCACCGCCGCAGAGCCGCCAGAGAAGAACCTAGACCACTCCCGGGAAGGAGAAAGCCCACTCATGACGAAAGCCGCAGAAGCCGCCTGCTGCACGCAACGGAACCGAAGCACAATGAAGGAGTACGGCCAAGGCTGCTTCTTCCCGCAACCACCATTCTTCCACCACTCCCTGCACCGAGCTCGAAATTGACCTGCCGGAGCCGCCGTTGCAGCCCCACCTTGATCACAGCTTGTCCCCTCGCCTCCACGGCCGGCCAGAGCAAGACGGAGAAGACGCAGAGCACGCAGACGAAGTCACTCCAGCCCAAGCCACCATGGCCAGCCGAAGAGACCAGCGCAGCGCACCAAAAGTCGACGACGACCTCCGAGATCCCGAAGAAGTTCCTCCTGTACAAGCAGAGGAGGCAACCAGCGCAAGGCGCTAGCACTCCACCGCAGCACCCCCAGCACCCCCAAGCCATGGCCAGGAACAACCATGCCCAGACGAAGACGGGGGCGGGGGACCAAAACTCCGGAAGCCAGCCGCCACCTCCGCCACGGCGACCGCCTTCAGAGCACAAAACCTCGACGGATCCATCGATCCGGGAGGGAACCAAGCCGGAAACTCGTCGACGCCGCCCCACAGGCTGCCGCCGAGGTGGAGATCGAGCTCCGGAAACCTTATTCGAGAGCGCCGCCGCAGCACCCACCTCGCCAGCGACGGCCCGACACCCTAACCTACCCTGTACAAGCCTCAGGCACAGATCCGGGGTCTCCCCACTCTCCCACCGCCGCGCCGGCGGCCGGAGAGGGAGGAGACCGGCGAATCGGCTGTCGGCGGGACGGGAAACGTGGGCGAGCTCCCTTTCGCCTCTCTCCAACAGTAACAGAAGGGAGGGGAGGGGAACGACGGGCGGTTAAGTGTACACGTATGGGCACCTTCTATGTTGCAATAGACTACATTATCACCGATTTTGACAATCGCTTAAAAATGAGCTATCTTCAGAACTGTTTCCCAATTTCTCTTATTTTTATTATTTCTATAGGACCTTTTCTTTTGAAGGTTGTCTTGCATTTAACCAAACTTGTTAGGAATACTTGTTTGAAAAAATGTCAAAGTGTTTCCTTTGCTGCAACCAAACTCGGAACAAGATATCAAACCGGTGACCCTATTGTGGCAATTGACCAAAATAAAGTGTTCACATGATATCCATCTGATGTTTGCATTTTATGATGCATGTTCTGATACTGACGTCTTTAATTTAGATAAAGCATGCTTCAGTTACAAGAAATTACTCCCACTCATTAACCACGAATTCCTGTTATTCGAAAGGAGAGTGCAGTCTAACTTAAAGAAATCCACAAAATCCAAAGGAAAAAATGATTTAGAAAGCCCGTGGGAAACCACTAACCAGCTTGGCGCCCCTAGGTTTTCGTTCATGCTCTGCCACTGTGTACACTAAAATGTGTCTAAATACTAATAGACATATATGAATGTGATAAAAAGTAAAACATCTTATATTAAAAAAAGCGGAGGGGTATGTTCTAAGTATTTTGAGAAAATATCAGAGTGATCCAGGAAGCGATCACTGGACGGTAGGAGTTATTTCTCGTTGAGGTTGCTAATGAGAAGGTCGTTTTAGAAGGGACTAACACCGGGTAGGCCCACCAGGCCATATTCAAGGACCAAGCAAACAGTAATTTCACTTGGAGCCCAGTATCCTAAGGATCAAATACATGCAGTTGTGTGTTCGCCAAAGAAATAACAAGTTCTTTAGTGGAATTGCAATATGTATTTATTATCCGAGAACTGATAGGATGCTTAGAAGAGTGGTTATACCCGCAGCCCATCGGATTTTAAACGCCAGGTTTGACGATGGTGATTGTCATTTAGGCGAAATATTTTTCAGCAGGAGACGACGTTCCCGTCGATAGCGATGCGTCTGTGATGACCTCGTTCCGCCGACTCAGTTTATCGGATTTGCTCATAAGCGTATGGTGTGCGTACGTTTTTAGGAGTGAGTGCATACGCATCGTATGTGACGTGCGTTCATATTCGGAGGTGCTTATAGGGGTAGGGTGTGCGTGCGTGCGTTCATATGGGTGAGTGTGTGCACGTGTATGTGAGCGTCTGTGTTTGTACTGTGTTTCGTAAAAAAAAACTCTCTATGTTATGGTGTGTTTCGGAAAAGAAATGTCTTTATAATCCAAGTTCGAAGAATAGGGTTCTTGACTTTCTGAAGATGGTGTTGGGATAACAACCATTGTACCGAGCGAATGAGCCCGTGCCGCGGAGGAGAACAATCGTCAGTTTTCTCCATCGATCCTCGATGTTAACCCCATCTCCATCAGTTGCTCGTCGAGTCATTGACCGCGACGCACAAAAATCAAACGAATCGTCAACACGCATCTGGTTAGCTCGATTATTCCCTGAATGAAAATGTGCTCAATCTATATCCGCCAACTAAAGTTTACCTAACTAGCTACGAGCTGTATGCATTTATACGAATTCGTATTCGTGCACTACACGCGGTGTCTATGAAGTAATAATATAGTAATATGTAAGTATTAGTCACGAGTCAATGATGAATCGATCAGTGCGGATCAGCAGGCGCCGGGCATGAACCCGACGGAGCTGCCGTCGAAGCGCACGGCGAAGGACCGCTGCTGCACGTTCCCGAGGATCGCCGCGTCGCCGTCCCCGGCGTTGGGCGCGAACGCGAGGCACCCGCTGGACAGGATCCCGGGGGCCTCCAGAGCGAGCGTCGCGCCGCCGGCGAACACCAGCGCCACCGTGGGCAGCGTCACGACGTCGTACCGGCTGAAGTCGTAGCATGTGTCGAGGATGCCCATGGAAGGCGCGGACGGGTAGCTGTAGCGTGCCATGGCGGCGCGGAACGCCGCCCGCAGCGCGGCGTACGCCGTGGGCGGCAGGCGCGTGATCACCGTGCCTGTGTCCACCACAGTGCCCCCCGCGAACACAGACGACGTGACGCCTCCGCCCAGCGGCTGCCCGCCCACGCTGATGCCCGTGAGCATCACCATGTAGAACGTCGGCGCGCTCCACGCCGTGAGCAGCCCCATGGTCGCGAACCCCGACGCGCTGCTCGGCCCGCCCAGCGTCAGGTACCCCGTGGAGGTCTCTCTCGCCGGGAGGCAGTAGGAGAAGACCCCGCCGTACGCGTTCGACGCCTGCGACCTCAGGGACATGGACTGCCGGTCGAGGGCGAGTAGGCCGTCGATGCCGGTGAACAGGCCCTGCTGCGCGTGGCCGCAGCCGAAGAGGAACGGCGCCACCACCGCGTTGTCTAGTGCCGTCCCAGGCGTCAGTGTCAGCGTGTCGGAGCTGTACACGCCGGTGCTGTTGGACCCGTCGCCGTAGCTGACCACGTACAGACACTGCGCGCCCAGGCAGCCTTCGCTGAAGATCCCCAGCTCCAAGCACGCGTCCGCGGTGCACTGCACCGAGGAGTAGGTCGACGACTGTGCCGGGTCGAAGAGCGGGCCCTTCTGGCTGTAGCACGCCGGCGGGGAGCACGGCCTGCACTGCACCCACGACACGTCGCTTCCCGTGTCCAGCTCCACCGTCTGCTTCACGCCCGGCGTGCCCAGGCTCACCGTCACCACGTACTGCAGCGTGCCGATGGAGTAGCCCATGGTAGCCGGTACTGTCGCGGACATGGAACTGGCCGACAGCTGCTGGCCCCGCGCGCCGCTACCGGACACCCTCCTCTGGATGTACTCCGCGCGGCGCTGGTCCGCGCGTAGCACCTCGGCTAACGACGGCCCCGCCTGTAGCGACGACCTCGACGGCCCGCACGGCCCGTGCCGGTGCGCCAGCCGCAGCACCGCCGACGTGCCGTTCCGCTGCCGGGGCGCGATCACTGAAAGCATAAAGAATTCGGGTGAACAACAGACTCAACCACTCTGCCGAAAAGCTACCAGCTAGCTAGCTAAATCTCTCGTTGAACAACTCCAGAAAAGCAAAGCCGATCGCTACCTGGTCCGGCATCGTCGCATGTCGTGCCCGACGCCGCGAAGCTGGCGGTAGAGACGGTGACGTAGCTCGCCTCGGCAACATGGCGGGGCAAGAAGCAGAGGACTCCGGCGGCGCAGAGGAACCACGACAGGACGAGGACGCGGCGCAGCACCGGCGAGACGAAGAAGGCCATGGCCGACGCGTCGCCTCGTGCGCGGACGCGATGGGGGACAAAACGCGTCGCCTAAATTAGGCCGACTAATTGGCCGCGCGCCGAATTCATTCCACCCATCATGTCGTGGAATTTGGAATTCGTGCGTCCTCTGGCGGAACGAGATCCTCTGACGTTAAGGGGAATACTGCAGAGGGACGTCGTTCCCTATCATCCGCTGGATGCGCATCGGACGGCAAGAGCTCAAACGCACTGGGAACGCGGCGTAGTAGGCGCGCTCCTAGCTCATAACTGTTGGATATTTTGATCTACAGTCTAAACTGTAGACACAGTAAAATTGCTACAGTAGGTCGGTGCTACAGTACCTACCAGAGGTGTCCTGATCGGGGACATCAAATTAAGATCCAACGGTGCTGGTTCCCCCAGTGCGCAGTGCTAAGATAAATAAAAGGATGAGAGAGTTATCCAGAGGAGAAGGAAGCTACGGCTGCTGCTGCTGCACTCAGTCTCTCTTCCTCACTCTCACACACACTCAAGAAATCAGCTACCGATCAAGCTAGCACTGTAAGCACTGGGAAGGACCAGTTCATCCACCAGATCAAGCTGCTGGTGGTAAGGAAGTAGAAGAAGAAGAAGAAGAAGAAGATGGCAGCACTACAAGATCAAGGTAATTCTGCTAATTTTCTTATTGTGTGGCCTAAGCTTAAGCTAGATGATCCTGAAATCATCCAACAATGGTATCAGAGCGGTCTAGCTGTAGGCTTGGCCCCTTAATCATGTCAAGATCATGCTCAAGATCTTACTTATGTTGCTGTTTATCAAGAGCACATCTTTTTCTTATGATTCTGTGAAGTATATGTGCTCAAGTAAGTTGTTTGAGCAATTTTTTGTTGTTGTCTTAAGCTTATGTTCAAGATGTCCTCTTGTTCATGTTTATAAGTATTTAGTTGTTCTTCCTATGATATTAAGTTTATTTTAAGTTCTAGCCCTGAAAATACTAAATTGGATCTGGGGTTTCAATTTAAGCAATTATGCAGAGGGGATTAATGTTATCATGCAAACCCTAAAGTAAATCCCCAAATTTTGAAACCCTAGAACTGAAATTTCATGGTTTTCCCCTGTAATTAAGCTTGTGGTTTCGGTTTATGTTACAAATTGATGGGGAAAGAAGCAAATTATGCAGGAATCTTAATGTTTTTCCCCAAATCCGAGACCCCAACTTAAGAAATTGATTGATTCCCTTCTGTTTTAACTCTAAGGTTTCGGTAAAGTTCTATTAATGTGGGGATTGAATGTTTTGAAGAAAGATTCCCAAATTATTGAAACCCTAGTTATGAATTTCCCCAATCTGAAACCCTAGCGTGATGAAAATCCCCAAATCAAGAGGAACCCTAGTCCTAATGCTAATGAAATAATCCAAATGGATGATTGCTTATGATTACGGTGGCGGACACTCACCTAAAGGGCTTCGTTGTCGTTGTTGGCCGCGGCGACGTCGAGCCACCTCCTAAGCTTGGCAGGTGTGCTCGGGTGCGCGCCGTACACCGCACAGGATCGTGGCGATGCTTCCTCGCGCGTTTGGTGCCTGTCGTCGACGCCGACGCGGGATGCCGCTCGAGCGTCGTCGCCGCGCCAAGGGCGCCGTCCAGAGCCGCTCGACGGAGGTGCGTGCAAGCCAAAGCCGCGCGCAGCTCCGGCGAGAGGGCCTGGTTGACGCCGCTACCCTCTCCTTTGGTCGGGCGATGCTCGTCGCCGCCGCCTTGCTGTGCGCTCTCTCGGTCGCCTCTCTGGTCGCCGTCGCGGGAGAGAAGAGGGAGAAAGGGAAATGGATCGAGAGAGGACTAGGGTTCGCAGGACCGTGGCGGCGCGCTGATGTTGACCAGGCGCTCGTGATCCCGGCCGTTGGATCGGTATCCGACGGTTCGCGGTGGCTGCCGCAGTCAAATGGGCTGTGGCCCAAGTGGGGGTCAGGGGGAGCTGGGCTGGGCTAGGTTTCGGCCCAGTACAACGAAATATATATATTTTTTGGAGCTTAAATTTTCTGTTTATAACAGAAATAATTCAGGAAAATAATAAATATTTCCTGATAATGATTAATTTTATGCAATAATTAAGTTTGAGGGCTAAATTGAAAAGGCTTTAAGGATAATGTTTATGTTTTAAAATATTATGCTTATTAATGCTAAGTAATTCGTTGGTGTTTTATTTTGTCATCATGCTCTTATGTGCCATATTAAGTTACTTTTAATGTTTTATTATGCTTAGTAAATTCTTTTATGGCATTAGAATTATCATGATGATTATTGCTATCTTTATGTCATATGTATCTGCTGCAAAATAAATTGATATATCCTCTAATTAAGTATGGCTTATGTCCGTCATTCTGGCCAAAGCTGATTGGCGGGCATTTTGACCATGACTTTTTGTTGGTCTGGTTCGCTTCTGGCCAAAGCTGATGCGAGCCAGATTGATGAAAAGGTATTTTTATGTGAGGATGTAATTAAGTGTGGTTATTTTGACCACAAAACTTTATTGATTCTTACCCATCTCTGGCTAAAGCTGTTTTGGGTTCGATCAGTAAATAAAGTTTATAATGTTGATGCTTATTGAAGCATCCAATTTATTTTTGCAGCATCTAATGTTTCTCTTATTGCCGAATATTTAGTGGCATAAGGCAATTAAATGATAGCAATTATGTTTCATGGAAGGAGAAAGTTTATGATCACTTAAAGTTTCCTCAAATATTGATTATGTTCTCCTTCATGATCCTCCTGAAAAGTACCGAAAGAAGATACTGAAAATTATGATACCCTGAAAAGGGATTATGATGATGTGAGAAAATTAAGTGGAGGATTTAACTAAGTCTTTTGATCTCACATATACTTAAGTTTTGGGCATAAATATCCCTAAAGTTGACTTTTCATGGTTATATTTCGTTAAACCATGGATTGCCATGTTTAAGTGCCCATCAATAAGGTTTTTGTCCTTAAGCCATGCATGTTCAATAAAGTTGTTTCAATAATGTCTCTAATTAAATAAAGTGTGGTTTGTGTTTGTCATTCTGGCCAAAGCTGATTGATGAACACATGATCACAAAATTTAGTTGTTCTGGTCCACGACTAGTTCAATAAAAGAAGTGTACAGAGACATGATTCTAATTAAGTATGGCTGATACTTATCATTCTGGCCAAATCTGATTGATGAGTATTTGACCACAAAATTTTGCCGGTCTTGTCCATTTCTGGCCAAAGCTGATGTGGGCTGGATCGGTGAAAGAAGTTTTAAAAGGCTATAAAGTGTGACATGTATTTGTTATTCTGGCCAAAGCTGATTAATAAATACTTGCTTGCAAAAATTTGTTGTTCTCGTCCATTTCTGGCCAAAGCTGATGTGGATCAGATCAACAAAATAAGTTTATGATCTGAAAGATTTCATGCATAAAGCTTATGGACATAATGCAATATGCCACAAATATTTAAGTACCTTCGGGGAATTAAGGTAAAAGACATCAATTGTCTTAAAACGCTTCTGCTATTAAGTGCCTCTGTTTATTCCCAGTCAATCAAGTAATGAAGTTTTCAACATTTATGATCATTAAGTTATCCCTAACTAAGTAATCTCCAATTAAGATGGAAATTTTGGTTGGAGATTTAATGATTATTTTGGGATAGGTTGTGGCACGTGAATTCATTCTGACCAAAGTTGATTGGATACATGTGTCATTCCCTAAAGATTAATGTTTACATGAGGAATTATGTTCTATAATATGTTATCATGATCACTATAAAATATTTGTGATCATGAATTTTATCCCTATTGCTAATCTTTTTCAATTCAGCCATAATGTTTTCGGCTGATTTAATGCTTCTTATGAGAAATGAGTTAAGCTTATGTACATATTATTGTTTCATGAGGTCATAAGTAAAAAAAATAAAAAAAATAATGAGCTCTCATTAAAGAAATTTTGATTATTAAAGTATTGATGATAATCCAATGGATTTCTTGTCTATTAACGTTTATTGGGAGCAAAACCCAGTAAGAATCTGGGGGAGTGTGCCAGTAAGGATCTAGGAAAATAATTTCCTAGTTCTTTCATAATAAAGTTTTCTGGCATTTAATGGAGAAGTAATTTGAAGAAGCTTCTCAAAATCCTATAAGATTATGTTGATCATGAAAAATTCTCATGATTTAATTATGGAGCTTTTGAGTTCGCCTTATTATATCATCTACAATAAAGCACAAAAGTGGACTATGATTAAGCTCAAAGGATTTTATATCCATAAGAAAGTGTGTAAACATTTTGAATAAAGATGCTATATGCATAATATTATTATGGCCTCATAAATAAAGAAGTTTTAAAGAGAAGTTTTAAAGATGGACGGGAGGCTAATGTTTAAAGCTACTGGAAGATTTCCATTAGCCTAAATTAAGTTCTTCATCCTCCATTCCAATAATGTGATTCGTGCTACAAATTTTATTGACTTCTCTACTAAAGGTGGAATATTTTATTATGGAAGTTCGTCGAAATGTTAAGCTATGGCTCAGTCCACATTTCGAGGGGGAGCATTGAACTTCTCCAAGATTTTCAACTTAGGAAGAAATATTTTATCAGGTATGTTTAGATTCCACCAATAAGGTATTTAAGTTTGATATTAAGCAAGTTTGAGCTAAGTACCACTTTTAGTCAGATTTATTAAAGACTCCATCTCCTAAGGGCATCATTATGACTAAGAATTATTAGATTGCCTTTTCAATGCTAAATGGTTGTGCCATGTTTTTTAAGTAAGATACAAGTTTTTGGTTCTGCTCTCTACAATAGATCTCCTAAATCACTTAAGGAGGATAATAAAATTATGATACTCTGAAATGAAGTATGATGTTGAAATTTAAGAGAGAGCAGTCAAATATTGCATGGCAATTAAGAACTCCATCATGGATACCATGAGTAGAGCCATCTACTAACTCCCAGATTGTCAAGGTGATTATGAACCATTTTTTCCCAATTGGTCTCTCTAAAGTTTAAGCAATGGGTCTTGACGAAAGACTTGTTGATATAACGATATGACTGGGAGTTTGTGAGAAAAGTGGCACATGATCACTGAATTTATAATTTTGGAGATGGAAATCATCCTTTATGAAATAAAGAATTAATGATGATGATCAATTGTCCTTGAGACAATAAGCATCTGACGGTGGTACGAAGCTCAAGTAGAAATAAGTTCAATAAGAATTTTTTGATAAATTAATCTTATGTTAATTATGAGGAATAGGGATATTGCATAAGATCCGAGGTTTTCTCTCGGAACTGATAAGTTCATCTTAGTGATACACTTATGTTGTTAAAACTCACTGAGATAGGTCCATTAAAGGGAGTATTAAGTTCACCCTAAAGTTTATGTTTACTCCCTCAAGGGCAATAAGTTTTTCCTTACGTTGTTGCTAATGCTTAAGTTATTATGTGCCCTAAAGATTTTGTATCCGGGATATCTTGGCAGACATAAGTCCGGGTTTGGACCTCCCGGAAAATACTTAAGAAAAGCTTTGCCTAGTTGAAACAAGCACTAAATTAATTGTGTGATAATATATCACATTAAGGGATTACATGCTCACATTCAAGAAACAATAATGACCACCAAGCTGTGGATCTTTAAAGTATTTGCAAGGAGTGAAAATCCTTTTAAGTTCTATCCACAAAAGTTTCACTCTTGCAGGGGGAGCCATGTTGTGGAATGGCTTCACCCAAATTCTTAAGGGCATCATTAAGATGCAAATTAAATTGTGGCATGTTTCGATCCCTATGTTTTAAGATATGGATTTGTGTCCCTGATCCATAACAATTTAAGATTAAGTGATTATCTTAAGAAATTTATCCCGGGACATATTATGTAAGAGTGCAGTCAATTCAAGTAGCATGTCAAGAGGTTCCTGCCAGACCTAAGACATTGTGAAAGAATGATTCCAGAGTCAAAACATTCAAGGCCTTGATGAATTAAGTATTTGATGTTCAGCAAATAAGTAAGTATAAGGCGTAAGTGTTGAACACTTTATGTAAGTTTAAGTAATGGGTGCTTGGTATATATATATAAGCATTATATAAGATATTAAGTTCTAAGCACCATATTTAAAGAGGCTTGCCTTCTAACGTTGCCGGCATTAAGTTTATGTGGCAGCCTATTATTAAGGGACTAATTAAGACTCTGAATACATATTTTGTTCTCGTTTCAAGTGCGCGCATAATTATGTGTATACATATTCATAAGAGAACAAATTGCACTCTTTGGGACCATTATAGCACCATCTCCCCAAAAGGCTCATTTTGAGATCGAATGGGAACCATAGTCACTTGGTTCAGCAGTACTTAATTGACTGTTGTAATCTATTGTCTTGGTGTACCATTTTATCAAAAGATGAGTCTGTAATGTTTATGATGTTTATGTAAAGAGAATTATGAAATAAAGCTAATGAATAATGTGAATAAAGTTTATGGAGCTCAAAAGTTAAAGAAGTTCCATTTTGAGATGGGGTGGTATATTGTAGTAACTGGGTTCTGCGGTACTAAACAACTGACCGCAGTAATCTGTTATCTCGTATGCCATTTCATTGATAAGTGGGCTTATAAGTTTAGCCTTACGATCAAGGGGGAGAATGTTGGATATTTTGATCTACAGTCTAAACTGTAGACACAGTAAAATTGCTACAATAAGAGTGCAAATAAGCATGGTTGGCATCTGTTTTGTTCAACCTCTTTTGTCATACATCCGAGAGATACACTCCCTGGGCTGGCATGTCTTTTTTTCAATGCACCTGCCATTTCTGTAGGCATGCTAATTGCACGTTCGGTATTCAAAGCAAGGACTATGACTTGCAGCATTGTATTTCTGCAAAGATATGCCCTCAAATTTACATTATAAACTCCACTAAAATCAAATGATTACAAATTCGATTTAACATCCAGTCACACTAAACACTGGAATGTACGCTCATTTCACATCAATTACAATCACAATTTGCCATTTGCCATCTTGCTGTCGTTTGTTTCTCTGCCTTTTCCTGCAAAACTGAAACTGAAACAGCGGTGTTGGCTTCGTGGCCTCGAAGATCAGGCGCCGTCGGTTACGCTTGGTCTGCGGCTCGACGGTCTCGACAGCTCCAGGTCGTCGAGCCCATACAACGAGCAGGCTTCCTTCGCCGCCTCCGTGGATGGGCGGCGTCACTCCCTAGAAGGAGCGGCAACGGCTGACACGAGCGCCTCCGCGGCTGGGCGGCGTCGTGCCTTGCCGGAGCAGCGCTGCTCTTTCCTTCCCGCCGGCCTAGCTTGGCGACGTCTTGCCGATGACGATGCCTGGAGGCTGGAGCGAAGCGAGAGCGAGCGCGGGCCGGTTATTTCTGTAACCACAGAGCGCAAGAAGGACTTGGCTGTAGTTTGCGTGACCGTCGTTGGATGCTCATCGAACGGACCAAGTAAAACAACGTCCCTCTGTAGTACTTCCGCCAAAGTCAGAGGATCCCGTTCCCCCTCTGGCGGGGGTAGGAGGGCTTGCTGCTTTGTGTGTGATCGTGCCTGGTCTTTACCTCTCCCACCGAAGCAGACGCCGGTTCTGAGCGCGACGTAGGCGGGGTCTCTTCTTTCGGTGGTTGGCTGTCTGGAGAGTGCGGTGGCTGGCATCGGCATGACGTCCCCGGTACCATGGTTCGACAGTTTCGACACCGTCAAGCTTGAAGCTTGCAAGTTGCAACCCAAGACATCGTCTCGGCGCCTCCTTCGTGCCTCAAGAACCCCCTGGAAAACTTCGTGGTGAGCCCCGCTAGATTTTTCCTTCTGTTCCCTCTCTTGCATGAATATAAATTGCAGAACAAAAACATTCAGGCCTACCATGCCTTGTACAATGATCAACAGTAACCTTTTGTTGATCAAAACCGGGGAGAAAACATAAACTAGAATCAACCAGCAAACAGAAAGAAACAAGAATGTTTAAGAATTCATGATCTTAGAGCATCTCCACCAGAGGCCTCTAAATGACCCCCCCCCCCCCAAAGGCCCATTGGGGTCCGGACAGCGAAAATCGCCACCGGCGGCACCCCCAAAAGGCTTGCCCGGAGCGATTTTGTGTCCGGCACCCCAATCGGGCCTCCAAGTTTGGAGGCCCTCCTGGGGGTGCCGGACATTGCCGCGGCCATGGCCCTGACAGCGCTGGCCCGCTCGTCATACGCACAGCCCTGACCAGGCGTCATTTATCGTGCCATGCATGAGGCCGGTCTGGCCGCATTAATGGCGCAGTCGTCGACGGTTTCCAACGCGACGTGACTGGACGCTGGTGCGCCTGCACGCACGCAAGCTATTTACGCCGGCCAGGCGACGCGACGGCTCCCCAGGCGGCCAGGCCACGCGGCCGGCGTTGCCGATTCCCCACGCGTCGCATTAACGCCAGCCGCACCGCCCCTCGCCATGTTAAAAGTTGGCGCCCGTGGCCGTGCTTATCCACCCCGCCCTCCTCTGCACCTTCTCGCTCTCCTCTCCGTCTCAGGCGAGCCACCATGGCATTCAGCGGCCGCACCATCCTAAGCGAGGGAGCCTGGGAGCTGCACCGCTACGGGCTCCTCGCGCCTCACGACTGCCGACTGCCCAAATGCTGGTCCATCTCGGCCGGTGGCCTCCCCGTACCACCGCTTCCCGAGACGGACGAGCAAATGGGGCGGTTCATTGCTCGCCGGCGCAGCTGGATGACGCCGGCGGAGCGGCGCCTCCCCGAGAACGACGACGGCCAGGCCAACTGGGGCCGCTGGCTGACCGCTTCGAGCGCGAGCGGGCGACGGTCATCGCCACCAACGACGGCCCCAACTCGCGCACCACGCGATACAACACCGCCGGCCGCAAAGCTTGGTGGGGAGCAACCGGCCACACGGTTGCCTCCGCCATCAAAGGGGCGCGCCGCCACACTGCCACGGGCAGCGCCATTCCCTTCGACCTCATCTCGCCTCCGCAAGAACGATGACGGCAGGTTGCGCGCCGCTCGCCGCCACGCGGTGGTGGTGGCATCACCATCGGCGAACGCCGCCATCGTTCGCCGCCATGCTCGCGCGGGCGCCTCTTTCTCCGTCGCCCCAGGGCGGAGGCAATGCCGTTGGAGGCCATCCCCTACGGCTACGACGTGCCGCCCGAGCTGCGGAACGAGCACGACAGCGACAACCCGGGCTTCCTGGCGGCGTTCTCCAAGTCCACAGTGGACATCGAGCAGGACTCGCCGGGCCTCTTGGCGACCCTGCCGAGGACGACCTCCTCCTCCGGGCGTCCCTCCACCAGCCGTGCGACAGGTAACGACGGCGCGTCCTCCAGCCGTCTGCCGCGCCACGACGAAGCGTCCTCTAGCCGTGTTGGCTCCTCCGCGGCGCCGGCGAAGATCGAGGACGACAGCGACGGCGACTGGTGGGACGACCTTTAGGCTAGGGCGCTAGGCCGCCGCAGTTCAAATTTCATTCAAAATCTTTGTAATATATAAGAAATATGAATGAAATTTGAATCTTGTAAGTTTTCTAAAATGAATTTGAACGTCGGCAAAGTGTTCGACCATTTGTTCGCGTTTGGGGGGTGGGCCTTTAGGGTGTGCCGCTGCTGTGGGCGGCCTCCAAATGTTGGGCGGATACATGTCCGACACCCCCAAAGGAGGCCCAATTGGGGGTGCCGGACACACATATTTGGAGGCCCCCGGTGGAGATCCTCTTAATAGCTGGTAGTCCGTTCCTTTCTCAAATGCTAACAAATGTTGCTTACGGAGTACAAGAAGTGCTTCAACCGTAAGACAAACACACCCATTTTCATGAACAGAGAACCAGAGGAGTAACTAAGGAACATGAAAAACAGTAACATTAGTCCAACTCTTTTCGACTTTACCAATCAATGGCATTGCCGAGGTTCGAAAAAAACAGTAACATCAACATGAGCATCTGTCGGCCAAAACTTCTAGAGCCTTCTAGCAGAAACCTTCCATGAAAAACAAAAACTAATGATAACAATTGAACATGAGAAACATTAACAATGACATGAGCATCTCAGTGAGGAACAGACAACCAAACTTTCCACGCCATGTAGAGCCAAATTTCCATTAACCAGTTTAGTGTTTTAATAGAGAAAGAGAAGAATAAATATGAAGATATCAATAGCTCACATCATCTAATCATCAGGAGCGATCCATGAGCATGCGGACGTTCTTGTTCAACCCCGGTTAACACACTCTAGGAAAACTAGCAGCATGTACAACCTCTCCCGCTCCTTCTTCTCCAGAATTCGATACTATACAAAGTGTTGTGACATTCACAGTTACTACTTCCCTTCGACAATTTTTATCAAGAAAGAAAATGGTCTATTTGTTGCTTCCTGGTAGAAACTTTAAACATCTTAGAAATGTGAAGAATTCCTTCTACTTCGAGCAGATCAGGTAGCTTAAATTCTTAAACAGGAAACTCAAAGTGCAGCATTTCCACCAGCTTTTCTAAAATGATTACTTTTTGAATCAAGTGATTAAATCCATCTCTATTTAGAACAATGAGCCTGCAACCATTTTTCATCTTTTGCTCACAAAATTAAATCACACATATGAGTAAAATTTGGACCGGGGGCGGATTATTCAAATATAATTTATATTAAAAATTTATACTTATTTTTCACTTGCAACATTCTTAATGGGTAAAATGTTCAATTTCTTCTTTGGCATGATTGCTAAATGTGTATTGTAACATACTTTATATGTAGTCATAACTTATATTGTCAAAAGATAATTTTTATTGTGCTAGATTTAAATTATATTTTGTAGTATAGTTTTCTTCGTCAGTTAATCTTAGATAGCTTCATAAACTATATAAAATATGTATGGTAGAGATATCCAAGTTCATGGTCTAACAATAATCTCAGATAACTCCATAACTTATATATTATATTTACGGTAGAGATATCTAGATATGGTTTGGGGGTTTAGTGTACGATTATGTAAGTCGTATTTATAGAATTTTCCGGAGTATACAATTGAATGTTGACATGATTATTTACGTTTTTTTCTTGATCAAATATGTCTTGCAAGTTATACTGGGTAGACTGATGGCACGACAATGTATGCATGATGCATACTTGGTAGAAATAGCACTCTAATAGTAATCACGGTGAGAACATAAACTAAATAGAGTCTACTAGTTTCGCACAAATACATTTCAGTTTTTGATTCATTTCTTGATATGACAGTCCGCACTCCGCTCGGTACCATACTCTATACAAGCGTCCGTGCATGTTTCTTAAAGAAATACTCTTGCAGAAAATTAAACATGAAAATCTAGTTGACATGTATTTCTGTTTTAGTACAAACAGTAAACTTCATTAGAGTGCAACTAGAAACCTAACTAAACTCGCTGCTAAACTGATACATTTAGGAGGTGACAGACATGTTTCAGGGTGAAGGTGGAGATGCGCTTAGATGGGCATACATTAAATGTTGTACCAGGTGAAAACAAGCTTGGATGAAAACCCGCCATAAGCTAATACTGCTCACACCATTTTGGAGGTGGCAGACATGTTTCAGGGTACCAGTGGAGATGCGCTTAGATTGGCATATATTTACCAAGTGAAAACAAGTTTGGATGAAAGTCCGCCATAAGCTAATACTACTCCGACCATCTATAATTACTTTACGTTCTGAGTTTAGTCAAACTCAAATTTTATTAAATTTGATCAAATATTTCGGAAAAATATCAATATCTATAAGGTAAAATCTAGTATCAGAAATTCAGAATCGTCACATATTATATGTATTTGATATTATAAATACTGGTATTTTTTCCTATATTTTCTTTGTCAATCTTGATAAAGTTTAACTTTAACTAAACTTGTTGGAATGTTGGGAGTAAAAAAAACTGCCAATGGAGTGGAGTATTGTCACACTTTGCATGTGTTTTTTTTTTTTGATAAAAAATGTATATTAATATCGCGGAGATACAAATTTACACCCAGCCTCTGCAACAACGCAATAGCCAAAGCCATTACGGATGCACACAGCCGAAAGACAATAAGAAGAAGAAATAAAAAGAAAGTCCCGCTACAGAGTTACAGTCCTTGCAGCAGCCGCACAACCACCACCAAGACACCACCTAATGTCCAAATCTTCAAAAGGAAAGTCTTCAAGAAGAACAGTGCCAGGCACCACCAATTAAGCCCAGACCTTGGGTTTTCACCATGAAGATAATAGTCTCCGCTCTCAAAACAATGTCTTCGGCAAGAGCATTGCCAGGCACAACCAATTAAGGCCAGGCCTTGGATTTTCACCCTAAAAGGTAGGACTTTGAACTTCACCTGTGATGTTGCCCCCACTAACATGCCGCTGTTCCGCCTCCTGCAACTCCAAGCAAATTCCTCATCGCCGCAGAGCCTCCAATCGTCATTTGCTAGTCCTTTAATCTCAGCTTTCATGACATTCCCCGCATCTGACTACACCATGGATTTGCCCATGATGGCACAGAAGCAGAGCTTCACACCGCTCCCTCCGGCGCGACCGAATCCCTCCGCTGTAGAAATCACTGGGAATTAGCCCATGAAAGATCACCAGCGGAGCCTTCCAAAACTCGACACTCTTGCCAGATTAAGGTACCGGCGTCAAGCAGATCTTCGTCTTCTCGCGATTTGGAACCCTAGGACCACCACCTTTATTCTCCTTGCTCCGAGCCCAGAGCCCCCACGCCGCAGGCCGGCTCCTGGCGATCAGAACGAGTGGGTCAACTCCGGCTCAAATCGAGCCATGGTAGGCCCCCAGATCGAGCGGCGATCAGGAAGCAGCAAACCGCGCCGCCGCCCCTGGACCGCGCCCGCCCTGGCCTTGCGCCTCCGCCTCCCTGCAGCTTGCCAGCAAGCGCCGCCCATGGCGGACGCCGCCGCCCAGTCGCCTGGTCTCCACCTGCGCTGCCTAGAGTCGGCCCCCACGCGAAGGGAGCACGACGGGCCGCGCCACCCGCCCGCCGCGTCGAAGGACAGGCGTGGCCGCCTGCGCCTGCGCCGGCGGCAGCGGCCGGAGGGAGAGGGCGGGCGGCGCTGCTCTTCGGTGGTGAGGGGCGTCTCCGGAGCCGCCCTCGCGCTGGCGGCCCGGGAGGGTTTTCTGACCTAAAAAAACAACTCCAGTCATCCATCAGCGTCCGAACCCGCAAAAATAAGGACCTAACGGGCAGCGATGACAGAACGGGATGTCAAAGATAACGTCGTGTGGCAGCGTGACAAAAGCAACGGAGCAAGAACCGCGCAAGAAACGGGAGGGACACCACGCCTTCTCTCCTGATGATGGAACACGTTTCCGTTCTCCACTTCTCCTTTCCGCCAGTTTCAGCATTGGCTCGCCGTTGCCGGTGCTCCGTCTGTGCGCGCGCCTCGGCTCGGCTCCCTCCACGTGTGCGCGTGAACAAAAGAATCATGCATTCCGCTCGTCCGCTACAGTGGAAGAAATGGTGCGGTGGTGGCTCCGACCTCACGGCCGTCTTCGCGCACGCTCCCTCCTTGGCGCTTGGGCACGGTGGACGGCATGGTCACGGACGACGAGGTCACCACGCAGCTCAGCCAACTCCTCCGCACGGGTGTCGCCAACCTGCGCCAAGCTCTCCCCATGCTCCTGGACTCGGTGGACGCCGAGCCAGTGCCGCCCCCTGCTCCGCGACCTTCCGTCCCATGTGCCGGGACTGGATCACCGACATCCGCACGCCGCCGCCGGGCTTCACCGCGACATGCTCCCGGCTCGCCTCCCCTGACCCCGCCGCGTCACTGTCTCCATCGTTGTCAGGGCCGCTGTTCGCCTCCCCTGCATCTCCGTGTGCAAGTCCGGCTACGCTCGCTGACGCCGATGCTCGCGGCGAGGCCCCCGCCCGCACGCCCACTCCGCCTACTGGATCGGAAACTCCCCCGGCTGCTGTCGAGCATGATGACGCGGCCGCCCCCTTGCTACATAAGTGGCGACGGCGCCGCTGTCTCCTCTCCTGTCGAACGCCGCGGGAGATGGTCCGATCGACCTTGCGCCTCTGTCGCCGATCGCGGCTGCTGCCGCTGTAGGACCTGGATGATCGACCTTTGCATGTGCTAGGTGTCCAATAATTTCACTTTTCTTCTGGAAGTTCGAATATGTATTTTACGTTTATTTAATCGGCCAGACGAACCCCCAAAACATACACTTCCACGGACCCTGACCAGCAAGAACACTACACTCTACAGTGTGTCAACAAAAATCAATAAACGAATAGACAGATGGCAAGCCAAAGAGGCTAAAGAAACGGAAGGCTCGTCATCTCATCTGATCG
Source organism: Poa pratensis (assembly GCA_947311845.1). NCBI lineage: Eukaryota > Viridiplantae > Streptophyta > Magnoliopsida > Poales > Poaceae > Poa > Poa pratensis. Next base: position 169,235,810 of record CAMZMU010000052.1, read on the forward strand.
GAGCACCGGTTGCATGATCGATGCATGCATACAGCACAGTGTCACAATCCTCTGAACATCAACGGCCTCGTGCCGACCAATCCTTCCCTCCTAATCTCCCTGCGCCCATCTCCATCCCGCAATTCGTTGGGCCGCCGGACGGCACGCCGCGGCGCCGGCGAGCATCAGCCGCTGTAGTGCTGCTCGCCCATTCCCGTGTCGCCACCGTCGGCGCGGCCACGGGGGCCACAACCCTCTTGTACTTGCTGGCCCACTTGGCCTGCACGTACCGCGCCCGCCTCCACGGCGGCACGTGCATGCCCGCGCCTCTGATGGACTCTGCTGCCGCCGAGCACATTACCGCGGCTACCTCCTTGAACGTCTCCGGCCTCGCCACGAGCACAGGAGGGAGGGCGAGGAGGAGCTCCTGGTACTCGGCGCTGGGCCTCGCCGTCTCAAACTCCGTGGCGACGTTCACCTCGACGATGTAGCGAGACGTAAATAATGAACCCAGTGGCAGCACCACGTCCACGTACTCGTGGCTGCCCGCCGGGGAGCTGCTGCTTCTTTCCCACGACGATCGGCAGACGCCTGAGCCAAACCACAGGAAAGAAAATGTCAGACGCTGTTGCATAATTAGCACGCTCCGATTCGTTTTTGGTGCATATGCATCTAGAGCGCGCACAGAAACGGTAAAGAAAAAAACACTTACCGGCGTCGTACCCTCTCGCGCGTAGCCGTTCCACGACGCGCTTCCTGGCCCCTTCGCCGCCGGCCACGGCGGTCATCCGTGCGTCCATGACGGCGCGCTCCGCTTCGGCGCGGATCCTCGACGCCGCCGCATCGGCCGTCGCATCTGCCAGCGCCGTGCGAAGCGCATCGATCCACGGCACAGCCCGCGGCGCCGCGGACTCGCTGGCAACGGAGTCCTCGCCGTATCCGTTGTAGAACTCGTCCGCCAATTCCACTAGGCCGTCGTCGACGTCGTCCTCGCGCCCGGCGGCTGGCGGCGTGGTGCTGCCGAAGAACGGGCCTCGCAGCCGCGCCCTCGCCGCCTCGTCCAGCGCCACCGTGGCCTTCTTGTACGACATCGGTGACGACGACCCCATCGCCGTAGCAAGCATGTAAATGATGGATTGGAAATACCCGCCGCCGCTGTGGCCGATCGAGAGTCGGCGACCGGTTTTCGCAGGCAGTTGCAGTTTTAAGGCGTACGTGTCCTTTGCACGGGCTTGCCCTTTTATATATGTTTCGGCGCGGGCGCAGGGTCCGTCTAGGTTCGCTGCGCCAATCCCTGTACGTCCAGGTGCAATGAATCGGGAGTGCACACGGTGTCCGTGGGGCGTTGGGGACTCTCACGGCCAGGGCATCGGGAACCGCGCACCCGGATTGCTTACCACTTATGGAAGCTTACGGGGAATGGAATAGTTCAGATTGGAGTTGCTTTCGATCCATTGTGCGTCCAGATACACCATGACATGCTATGCTATGTTAATGTTAGTAGCAGGTCAATGAAAAATAGAGTGAAGTAGATCAATGATTAGCAAAAACAAAATTTGAACTAGAACAATGATATTAGCTCTATACGATATCCAAGAAAACAGAGTGAATTGTCTAAAGTATTGACCGCATGCCGAGTTCCTAAGATCTTTGCTGCTAATTTTTTTTGAGAAACACGGTAAAAACGCAGATGCTCACATACACGAGTATACACTCACCCCTATGAACGCACACACGCAACCCTACCCCTATGAGAACCTCCGAAATACTGAGCCCTAATTACTCCCTCTGTTTCAAATTAGATGACTTCCATTTGTTAACATATGGATGTACTTTGAAATGGAGGAAGTTCGAGACTATTTGGTTTAAATGAATTCCATCAAAACCTGGAGGATTCTATTATTGATAAAAGTTCTTACAGAATCTGTTTGGTTTGTAGGATTTCATCCATATGAATTTTTCCTATGGTCTATATCATATGAAATTCCATCGGATGTTTTTTTAGGGCCAACCTCGTGGATTTCTTCATTTGCTTTTATAACAACTATGGCATACAAACAACCATTCAAATAAATTTATTTGTCTTTCCCGAAAATACAATCAAACAATGTGTAATGCACATTCATGTGTTGCGGTTCCATGTAGGATTCAGCGTGTCATTATATTCTATTCCCATGTGTTTTCTAATTCATGTGTTTTGGAAATCCTACGAACCAAACAACCTCTCTTCCTATTTAAATTGTTCTTTTCTTTTGACAGTTTGAATTGTTTTTTGCTTTTTGAATAGTACTTGGCACGCCTAGGTTTATCTAGTGAAGTATTTTCAGTTATTGGGTACAACAGCACTAGTAAATGCCTCTCTGATTCAAGTGATTTTCATAAGATTTCTCGAATATAGAATAGCTTGGGATTATTATTATTTTGATACGGAGGAGTACGCAATTATGCATCCACTCAAATTCACTTGAAGAATCATTGTTTTTCCTGTGAATTTATGATACAATCAAATGAACCAAAAACATTTAGAGTTTGAATGGGCACGGCATTGCAATCCGCAAAAAAAAATCAATTTATGTGTTTCACTATCTTAGAATTTATCGTTGCACCGTTTATTTGAACTAGCTGGGTGGCCCGCGCATTTGCACGGCTAGATTTGAGAATAGCGTATTCGACAATGAATTTATCATTTTTATGTCGTCTACAAAATTAATATTTAATTCAGCGGTTGCTACAATTATCGTGGTTTTATTTGTATGTAAATATATCTCCATTTAGTTTATAAGATTATCCCTTTAGTCACCCATGTTAGTTTCCAGGTTACATTTATTTCTATCGAACAGAAAAGCTCATTTGTAAAAGAAACAACAAATTGCTAATTTTTTAATCCCATATTTTGTTATTATTTCCATGTACAACTAAAGGCCAATAAGATTAAGACGCGCTTGCTGCCCGCCGGGCAAAACTGTATACCTCAAAAAGTTGCACCTATTGCACCACATTAACGATACTATTTCTCTACCAATATTTTTCCTTTCCTTACTTTATTATCAGTGTACAAATTAGACATGATAAAGGACATTACCTCGCTTTTATTTTTCCTCGTGTGTATTCTACACATTAAAGGTGTAGCCCAGTATACCAAATGAAGTTTAATTGGCCTGCTAATACACTTAGTTAGTTTGAAGATCTGCAGCTGCCTTTTACCCAGGAGTTCAATCATCCATGGCAACAAATTCGTGCTGGACATCGTGAGAGTCTATGCCCACGAAAACAGATTATTTCGTAGCATAAATTAGCATGGAGAATGGCACTTTCTGTATGTGCGGACAATCGGTAAGCGCGGCGTAAAGCATGGCCGATTGGAGTGCAAGAGCAGCAGGTCAGTAACCGGTAAGCTTGCTCATCTACTACTCAGGCGCTATCGGCTTGTCGGCAAAATCATGACAGCAAGCTCATTGTCCTCCGTGCTTATGCATGTGTGCATATATAATCTGTACGCGACTCGCTGCTCCTTAATTTTCTTGTCATTGCTGCCGGCGTCAGGCGATCAACACATGGGGTACGCGACGACATCTCTAGCCGAAACCTGCATCTGCATGTATGTGGAGCATCGACATAAACTCCTCCATGAACGCCGCCTCTGAAACGATCAATCAACGCATCACAATCGTTTTTGTTTCCATAGCCGGTCAGTGCGTCTGCAATTGCTCTGTTGCTCTATTTCACTGCTTGCTGCCAAGAAAATCGATGCACTACTTCCTGGCTACGCCCCTGTTACCTGACGGACTGCCTTGCACAGTTGTACTTCTACCGGACGGACTGGTCTGTCGAGGACTGGTCTGTTGAGGCCGTGCCGCGTCGTGCAGGCTCAGCAGCGGTAATGGAGGTCGAGACGGGCGGCGTCCGCAGCTCAGCAGCGGTACTGGAGGTCGCGCGCGCGGCGGTGTCGGTCGCATGGCGGCACCGAGGTTGCACGACTCGGCGATGTGGAGGCTCAACTCATGTTAGTCTCTCTGCTGTGGTAACGCCGCCTCTGAAACGATCAATCAACGCATCACCGTGCGTGAGCAACGCCTTCTATGAGCACGGTCTGAAGGATAAAACCCTGCCGCTACCGACATGGCATGTATCGACATGACCGACCGTCATGAACACAGTAAACTTTGATCGATCTAATCTTCAGCATAGCCAGCAGCAGATGATGCAAGTTGCAATCCATGAATCTGTAGTGGGAACATAAAATCATCTACACGAACCTTTATTGGAGAATAAATACACACACATATATACATAGGCTGTTTGCTAATTTATAAATCATGTGTAACACGCTTTTAACAAACTCACCTGGTTGCTGCTGCCAAACCAAAAATACTGGATGCTACTATGCGAAGTCGACGATCACATATACCTAGAAGCGTGGTAGGAGATCCTGTTTGGGGGCGGAGAGTCAACAGCGGTAGAGGCAGTCACTTGCGAGGCAGCAGCCTGAGCGTCCATGGTGCGGCGTGCCTGACTGCATGAAGAACAATGTGTATAGATTACAGTGCCAGATGCTCCACGAACCTTGAAGCCGACGGAAGATGCTCGACGAACCTTGAAGCCGACGAACGTTCCGTCGGCCGGCCGGCCGGATAGAATCCGCATGTCTTCACCGTGTACATCTAATCGATTTTGAGATTGCATATATCCGGCTTCTTCTCTCTGTGTCCTTCTCCAGTACTTTAACTTCTCCGACCCTCTCATCCATATTAGCGTGACCTCCATCGATTCTAGGTCATCAGTGCCGCACACGGTAGGCTCGGCCTTTGTCGCTACGTCGGAGCAAGATCGTCAAAGGTCTTGCCGTCGTCGCCTCGATTTGAAACCCTTTTTGCCGGCTGTTGCTGGAGACGATATTGGCATCCAATCGATTTTGACGACGCTTATGACGTCTTTCGCTTTTTTTTTTTTTTTTTTTTTTTTTTGCGAAAGCACGTCTCTCGCTTGCCGACCGATATGCGTACGATCGATAGTGCGGATCCTTTATCATACGCTATCCTCTATCACGTGTTGAAGCTGGATTCTTTCTTTCTCAAAAAAAAAAAAGAAGCTGGATTCTTTCTGCAGCGTTGTTGGGCCGGTCCCCGTTTTCTTTCCAGAATTGCACTTGGTGATTTTGGCAGATCCGTTCCTGCCTTTTTATATGTGGCTGTGCGTCTTTAATAAATCGTACGTGGCTGCGCCTGTTTAATAAATCTCCACCGTTTATACCTCTCAGTTTAAGCATATCAAATCTCCAACGTTAATTGTTTGTTGTTTTAATAATATAATAGATTTTCATGAACATTAAAGACTAAAGTTGCAGTATTTGAGAAGATCCTGGTTATATCAATCAAATCAACTAAAGGTTGCAAAGTTGAGTACACCAACAAGTTGCAAAATGAAGAATGGTGACGAACGTAAATGACCCCACAACTTTTTCAAGAAAAGGACTTGTTTATGTCTTTCATATGCCCTAAAGTTACAGAGTAGCTTTTGGTGAAGGCAAAGAGGCAAGGATCGCGATGGGCAAAACTGTGGCAACGAGGGTAATGATGCACACAGAGGCTGGCAAAGGCCATAGAGGGCACTGTCATGACAGTGGAATTTTCCATTACCACTGGTAGGAAACATGAATGATTTGGCAAAACAAAAACAAAACAAAAAAAAACGGTTTGTGCCAAGCAAATCTCAGAGTCGCCCATGCATCCCGTAAAATTTCAGACCTGCGAAGGTGGGAGGCTGTAAGCCTGGAATGCACAGGATATATCTTCCAACAGTTATGCAGTTAAAAAGACATTTAAGCCACCAACCACAGAGATCTCTAATTGCTGAGTGCCTGAGTCTACTGCCAAATAACCCAACAGGCACAAGATCATTTGCCAGAACCATTTCTCAATCTGGTGAAATCAAAAACATCCAGCAACATATTCGATAGACCTAGCAGTAACATGCATCAAGGGTATGTAAACTGTCAAGTCATCTTAAGAGCTGTCCATCTGGTTGTCAGTCGAAGCTGGGGCGACTCCACCGTTGTTGTTCCCTGCAGGATTGACTCCTCCCATTGAACCCTCGGCTCCGAAAGTAAAATTGCTGGGAACATTGTTTGGGTCCGCTCGCTCGAAGATGGATGGCACAGGAGTCTGGTTGAACACGGGTACTTGGGTGTCACCCGATGGTTTAGGGAAACCAAATCCGAGCGAAGGAAATGACTCGGTTAGAACCGTAGTCTGAGCTAGCGTGCCGGCGTTGGGGCCAAAGAGCTTCTGTTCATACTCAGCGAGCTGGCTCTGAGAAGCTGTACAAAAGAAACGCCACAGTTAGCTTACGAGAAGACATTTGGATCCAATCCACAGTGTGAAAATGCAAGAAAAACAACTACTGGCTGTATTTGCTCAACTAAGTAACAGATAACTTGATTGTATTTTTCTGTTAACAAGAATGGCAATGATTGATGAGAGAAAAGATGGCTAAGTTAGTAAGTTTATTCTTGGACACGCAAAAATTAAGGAAACATGATCAATCTGGACAACAGGTTCTGAAAATATTTGATGCATTCAATACTAACAGGTATCTGCACATTAACTAAGGTTGGTTCCTAACACAGTAGTTTCAGTGTGTAAGCACTGCTAATGATAAATTCAATGACAACACATATCTGTTGATTGTCTAAAGAGAACTGTCAAACTGATCTTACCGCACCAACTATGTATGATGCGGACAACAAAAATTATGAATGGTCGATTGGCAAAGTTTTTTCAATAAATGAGAGGGGTATTTCTACTAAACTAACTACAGAGGATATGGGGTTACCTTCTGTTAGTTGGACTTGTGGCCGCCTATCTTTTACCCACTGGTAAGACGGTGAAAGTCTCCACCCTTTAGACTTCATCAAGAAGGCAATTACCACAGCAGCTGACCTAAAAAAATATGTCCCAAGGAAGTTCACCAATCAGTAATGTGTTCCAGATAAGTAATTATTAGTGAATCAACACAGCGCTAACAACTACAAAAGCACCTGTTTTTCCCAGACATGCAATGGACTAGAACGCGTGATTGCCCTCTTTCACATTCTTCTGCAATTGCAGAAGGACGAGATGAGACAAAGCATCTATATAGATAGTATGAGAGCAAGAAGAAGGAGCCCTCCTAGCTCAGCACTGGCAAGAAAATATGCTCTGTTCTATTGCAGTATTCCATTTGTTCAACTATATTTATAAAGAACACGAGCAACGGAGAGAGTGGAGTGCATTAAACAGGCCAAGGACTAAGAGATGGAGTACAAATATAAATGCATTCTCCACAAAGACATAAATAAATTTTAAGGGCAGTACGCTTCAAAGATCACGTTTAAACAAATTATGGAAAGGCCAAGATACTAGAAACTAAAGACTGAAAATGCAGCATTTAAGGATTAGAATGTAGGAAATATATGCTGGAAAAATAAAGTGATAATGTCAGAGTGACAGGGCTAAAATAAAGGTAAGTAGTAGGCAGTGGCCAATCTATCCAGACAATAATTGCTGAAAGCAACATGGACAATACCTAGAAACTGAGTAGCACCATCAAAATCCAAAGTTTTATCATCTTGGAGGCAGTGTAAGTGAATGAATTCCGGTAAAGATTATGGCAATCGGCACAGTCTGTTAAGCAATACACTGTTAGTACTTAGTAACCCTCAAATTTCAATGAAGCATGGAAACAACAAAAGATAATGCTGTCATGCTAAACTCCTGAGCACCAAAGACAGATACAATTCAATATAGCGATAACTGCAATATCGATTTCAGCAGTTTATCACGAGAATATAAAATATAGGAACTTAGGCACAACAAGTTCGTCAGTTTCTTTCTCTCCGAGTTCCCCACTTGCGGATGAATGGTGGATGGTGGAAAAGTTGTTTGTAAAGTGCAAAAAATACAAACAATGTAAAGGGTATAGTCACTTCTCAAAAATAAAAGCACAAAAAAAATATGACTGTCTGGCCTGCAGTGGCCTTATAGAGAAAATGACCACAAAAACCAGTGATGATCATATGATACACATCATCCATACAACAGCAATATTGATTATTTAATTCATGGCTATCATGTAAGGAAATATAAATAACTACTACATAAGTACAATTAGCATAGCATCATAGGTTATTCCTATTCTTCCAATGTTTGAGAATGTACCCCTTATCTAATAAATCAAAGATAACCAGTGAGACACATCTTTTTATTATATATGTTTCAAACAAGTCACAAGTGCTACACTTAAAATTGCCCACTCGGATCCTCCTATTTGATATAGAGTTCAAAAATCCATTCATGCTATCTGTCTACCCTTGCACTTAAGGGTAGCTTTATGTTTCAAATTGCTTCAATATTCCTATACGTTAAGTGTACCTTTTCTGGATTATTATTACTATCTTTAAAAGAAAATTCATTGCACTGGTTAATAAAATACAAGCAGTACTCACACTACAATCAAAACCTGCCAAAATAACCTCTGACGTGATAAATTAACAACTAAAGAGGTAGGTCATAAGCAATACCACTGTGCAATATTCACATCAAACCATCCTTCTAGCAAAATTTCTACGAGCAATGGGAGTGGGCTAATGGTATTAGGAGCAGGGATACTATTTTCACCTTCTCGACATCTAATCGGTATACACCCAAGTAAACTTACGACCGTAGAGCCACGCTTCAAGCAATCCTACAAGTTAATACTAACAAACCCTAGAGCAAAACCCCACAAAACGAATGTCGCGCAAAGCACATCGCCGAATTCATGATATCACACCTCTACTGCTTCACCACGCGGAACCAATCGAAGTAGTGGGGAACGGGGATCGGGAGAAGGGGTCACATTACGCACGTTGAGGATGTGGGTGATGTTGAGCGTCTTGAGGACCTCGGAGCGGGAGGCGTTGTCGTAGCTGCCGAGGAAGAGGAAGCCCGGGAGCACCTCGGTGGGGAAGGCGGAGTCCAGCCTCGGCGGGGCCACCGCGTCCGCCGCCGCGGCCTGTGGCCGCAGACCCCGCATATCTCCCCCTCCTCGACCTTGTGGTAGTGCCCGCAGACCCCGCACGGGTTCTCCCTCTCCCGCTTCCTCATCCGCCGCCGCCGCGCTGCTCGATCTGCGGGAGGCGGTGGGATCGCCGCGCGGCTCTGGGTGCTTTGCCCTTGGGAGGAAGCAAGCGGAGAGGGTCGGGAAGGCGATGTGATTTTTTTTTCTCTTCGAATTTTTTGAGGGCTTGGACTTTGGATCGGATCAATTTTGGGCCTGTCACGTTTGTGTTCCTTCGTTTCGACGACGAGCAGAGACCGGGCATCTGGCCCGTTGATGCTGGTTCGTGCGGTGGAGATTGCTCCAGCACCCTGGAGTCGACGGAGGAGCGATTGGATCGTCAGGATGATGTTCTTTCCTGATTAAGGGCCTCTTTGATTCGAGTGATTTGTATAGAAATTTGGAAGGATTCAAATTCTTATTGATTTTTTTGGTTGTTTGATCTGCATGATTGAAATTCCATAGATTTAGTTGACAAGCTAACATCCATTCAAACGTCTTTAAAATATATATTTTTCTGTGATAGAATCAAACAAACTTAGGTGAATACAAAATCATGTAGGATTGGAGTTGGCGTGACATTGCAGTCACGCGTTTTGCCTATTCTTCCATTTTTAGAATCATGTGATCAAAGAGACCTTAAGTTCTCTATCTAGGCATCCCTTAGGGGGGAAGAAGAGAGCACTGGAAAATAACTAGTCTTGAAATTGAACTGACATAGCTAGCCCCAAGAGTCCCACCAGAAGCATATCATGATCGGTATGTAACTAGGAAGGAGAAGCACAATTGGTTTTACACTCCGATTTTGCATCAAAGTCCAACAGTCCCTAGCCATGTCCCTGAGAAGCGGGCACAACTACATGGGGGCAAAAACCACCACAAAGGGTCAATTTTTGTTGAGACATAGGAAAATAACCAATCCAAGGTCGAGCCAAATCATGCATGACATCAAGAGGTCTAACAAGACCAAACGCACACAAGGATGATTTGTCAGATAAGTTTTGCTAAACGCACACATGAGATGATCGACTGTTTATTTTTTGTTGCAGATATGACATTGATCTTCCTAGTCCAACCTTTTCTGAGCAGATTATCCTTGATGAAAATACGGTTCTTGATCAACTGCCAGCTGAAAATCCTGATTTAGAAGGGATTTCTGAGTTTCACACCGTGTTCCTAAAAGGGCGAGTTTATTCTAAATCGGATGAGTAAACTGTTTACACCATGAAACACACTTCACTGCACTGGCCAAACAAATAGCACAGTGCAGTCAAGAGAGACCTCAGTGTAGCAATTTACTAAGATCCAGCAAACAGGCTGATGACGACGCGAACATGCGAGAGCCTCTTTTACTTCTAAAGATACAGGTTCAAACTCGTTAGAACACCACTAACCAGTTATCACAAGATTTGACGTCAGATAACAAAACTTTTAAACCAACCTAACAAGAGATAACTACAAAAACATTACAGGGCACTGGAAACAGAGGGAGACAGCAGGTCATGGTGAACAAGGGATTGGATCAATGTCAGACTGGTGAATGGATGTGTCTTCTTTCTTGGCTGTTGTAGTTTCATTCAGGGCGGCTGACGTTTTCGTCGCGGCGGCAGCAGCGTCTTTCTTGCCATCCTTACCAGCAGACCGGGAACTCTTGGTCTCGTTCTGCTGAGTGCTTGTTGAAAGTCTTCTACCAGGGGACCCGTTCTGCTGAGTGCTAGTTGAGAGTCTTCTACCAGGGGACCCGTTTGCTGCACTACTGTTGGGCCTTGGGCTAGCTACCTTCTTTACAGTAGCCAGTCTATAGGGGCTGACACGTGTTCCGAAAGGCCCTTCACGATCGACGTTCAGTAGCTGCTCAGTGTAGCGCTTTTGATCCTGGAATGTGAAAGAAATAGAACGATGAAAAGCTGAGAGCGAGCGCGAGATTTGATCAAAGAATGAGTATGTATCACTACAGCATCCTTGGTTTATACGTGAACCAAACACAATGGCAAACTGGCAACTGACAAAGAAATTCGGTATGCAAAACAGTACGATAAGGGAAATCAGACTGACCCGCATTTTTTTCTTCTCTTCTTCCTTCTCTTGCCTAAGCATAACATACTCATCCAACATAGCTAGTAGAGGAACACCGTCATATGTGAAGGGCAGACCATGATTTTCTTCCCAAGCCCTAGTCTTGGCCACCAGAGTTTCAACAAGGACTAGAAAGAATGCTTACGTCAGCAAAGATACAGGAAAACATATTTCAACAAGAAAAACGCTAGCCTATTTCGTTTTTTCCTACAAAGCAGTTCTTCTACAATTAGATAGTAGCGGATGCATAAGTAAAAGGTATGAATTATTCAGTGGCACCACCTGGATATTTACTTATGCACAACTTAAAGTACCTGGAATTTTGTTAACTTGAATTCGAGCCTTCTCGGCACGTTTAAGATTCAGGTGGGCACCTCGGCCTGAATTATATCTGTTGTCATCCTGCAAAAGGAACTTGCTGTAAGTAAAAATAGGAACAAGTGATACCATAAGTACAACAACATGATTTACTAGAATGCATGACTAGCATACTCGGCTATAATCTTCAAGCCAGCTTTCCTCCTCACAAGCCGATATCCATCTCTCAACTTTATCTAAAATTTCTTTTCTGCTCAGAGCTTCTTCCTTTGCTTTCAGTATTTGATTATCCATATCAGCGATCAATTCCGTAGGTTCCATGTTGCCTGACTCGATCAGCGAAAATATTTTATCATGGGCAGCTGCTGTGTCTAGTACTATGTGAGAACCGGCGTAAATATCTTCCAATGTGGTTTGCTTCTTAAAAGCGATTTCTTTCATCTTGCTGTACTTTAGCTCATCCAATCTTTGAACCTCAATCTCAACCTGAATGTTGTGGAAAAAAGGTCAGGACAAGAAACTAAAGGGCAGAAAAACATGATATTGCTTCATCTCACTTGATTAATTACGTCCAGAGCAAGTGCTCCAGGTGCAGTGACTTCCTCAACAGTCGCTGTTCTGTTACAGGTAACATGGTCAAATAAGCTTCTTTCTTCGGTTGGCGTATCCATGAGATCCCATAGATCATTTAGCTGAGTGACAAGCTCTTGAAGCTGGAAATGATATTCCACATATATTCATTAGGCTGTGCACGTAAGAATATAATAGCTAATAGATGGCAAGTACATAAGTGGAATATCGCTTTACCTTATTTAGCCTCAACCTTTTATCCTCATTAAGAGTGGCTATTGTCCTATCGAGTTTTGACAGAGTATCATTGCTAATGCTTTTGTGGTCCTTACTGACAGAGTCGTCTAGACTGTTATGAACTTCAGTTATTATGCTAAAATATTCCATCTCCAATACAGTACAGAGATCCTGTACTGTACTTACATGCTCAAATACCTTCTTCAGCCTCTCTCGCTGTAGTGTCAAGGAAAATACATCTTAGTCGTCACCATGAAACCAAAGATACACCATCGCCAAGCACAATATATTACTACAAAGTAAATGAAGCGGAGAAATGCATACCTTCTTTTTCTCGAGCTCTTGCAGCTGAGACTGAAAATCCCGAAGCTTGTCATCCGTCAAGTCGTCCTCGTTAATTTGTGGTATTGCCACCTGCTGGCCAATCTCAAGACTGCCAGTCATCTCACCCCGAATTTGTTCGATTCTTGACATTATATCAGCAAATTCCTTTATTCTCTCTTTTTTCTGTTTGCCCAGTTGTTCAAGTGTTGGAGCTAAAGCAGCTAATTGTTGCTTGATCGTCCGTGTTGTTTCCTCGGGCTGCATAAATGAAGCATCATGAAACTTACACCCTTGTAATCTTTAGGAGAACATGTAAGATAATCATTTCTCATCTGGCATGCAGTAACTAAAAGTCAAGCCCCAGAAAACACAAAAGAAGCTACAAGACACAGAGACTACCAAAAAAGTATAGTGAGACAAGCATGTGTCACTCTCTTCAGAGTTGCAGTCGGGTCGAAACTAACCTAAAATTATTGAGAGAAGACACATTTTTCACTTACGCTTGTTGCCATGGATTTCTGTCCAAGAGCAGAAGCAAGCCTGGCAAGCTCCATCTTTGAGTAGTCCAGTGCTTGGAGAAGAAGGTCCCTCGACTTCAGTGCCTGGTCAACTTTCCTCTTGTAGACATCCAAGCATTCCTGATCCAGCTGAAACAGAACCTTGTCGCGGTCCTCGTCGCTCTCACCCACTTCGTCCCATACTAACTAACAAACCCAAAACACAAAGGAAAATAAAACGCCTTATCATCAAATGGAACACAAGAAAACGAAACGATTACTTATGGCATGATTAAGGAGCACTTTGAGCACGTACCTGCAGCTTTTGCAGCAATGATCCACACGAGGTTTGACCGTGCAAAGCATCCATTCCGTAATAGGTAAAATCCTGTATGTCGAAGGCTCGAGCCTTATATGATTTAGCCTATACGGCTAAGGCGAAGGTGGAGAGTATTTCAAAACTTGTCAATGCCAATTCTTTAATCAAAGCGAATCTGCGTGTTGAGTATTTGAATTAGATACGAATATGTGGTGAAACTAAGACACACATAGATGGCATTCTAGGTAGTTCTACACAAGTTAACAGCTCCACCAATAATTGGTAGAAATACCGTCAAATGTTAATTACTCCAAAAGCCAATTGCCCAAACACAAGTAGTGCCACAGGGAGAGGCAAAACAGCTAGGCATTGGCATTCGAGAATGTTGGCACTTGACAGGCCATAGGGCCCTACACCTAAAGAATCCACAGGTGCGTCGCAGCCATTATCCGAGAAGAACCAGCACTTGATGGCATCACGACCAAAGCACCAAGGTCGCACAAATTCAATACCACGAACGAGGCACGAATTTTACCAGGTACTGGACTACTTCCTATGAAACCACTGGAAAAATCGGGTTATCTGAACCAGGGGACGGAACAGTACCATTCCGCCGCTGCGGCAATCCCGCCGACGAAGCTAACAGCGCCCCCTAGATCCCAAATTCACACTAGACATTCCGCTCATCAACATTACGCGTCGCCTCGCCAGATCTCGGTGTGAACAGTGGGAAGGCTTACCAGATCGCGCAACGGAGAAAGCAGGTTACGGGTGCAGGAGGTGATGAGGAGGAGTCAGTGAGGCGGCGAGAGCTGGCCGTCGCCGGGCGGCGTTCGGAGAGGGGAATGCCGGAGGAGGAGGGGTCCAGGGCGGATCCAGGATTTGAGCATAGGGGGGGCGACGAGACAATGATCGGTTTTTTATTTTATAAAAAAGATATATTCTTGTATCGCTGTATCCCTGTAGCATGTACTCCCTCTGATCCTAATTAAGTGTCGGAGAAAATAAACATACGAGGAACAAATTCCCGCCTGTACTAGCGACACTCTTTTAGGATCAGAGGGTGTAGCATTTTGCCTTTAAAAAACAACATTGCCAAGCCAAAATGGAGTTGGTGTTTTTTTCCTCTAAATATTTGAACCATAACAAATTTCAAAAATAAATAAGAATTCATGTTAATACCTTGACTATGCAGTCCTAGGTTAGTAAATACAAACCTACGTCCTCAAGGAATTACAAACGAAAATAGAAAAGTTATATGCTGTAACTAGTACACATACTGGCACCTCGAGGTTTGTGGGCATAAGGCGTTAGTCGTGAAACCAGGAGACATTAAAATCAACAGATCAACAGATAATTCAGAGTCGTTCTCACATAAGTACACAAACTAACAGTACCTTGGTGCTTGGAGGCATGGGCTGTGAGACGCGAAACCATTAGACGCCGGACAGCCGCCGGCACGCAATTACGACATCGGCGATCTCGTCGTTTTCGTCGACAGTCGAGTAGTCGAGAAGAGCCTAAGCACGGTTAATCACAATGCCCTATACTCCTATCGCAGGGGCAGGCGGCGGCGGCGGCGGCGGCCACCAGTCATGGGAAAACAGAAGTTACAGGCCTAATGGTTTAGTCCGGTCAATATCTATGTGCGCATTGGAGGACAGGGCTTGTGTCTCGGCCCTTGTTAGCTAATTACTTTGGGCTTGCTAGTTCGCCCGTTAAGGTCCAGCACACGTTGGGCATTAGGATTAGACCTATGTGCTAATGGCCACAGAACAAATACTGCGTAGCCACCTCTGTATTCCGTTGAGGGGGGCCGAACGATGGGGGGGGCCTGGCCACCGCTCGCCCCCCCCTGGATCCGCCACTGAGGTCGACGTCGCCAGGGGAGGTACTCGTCGTCCGTGGTGGTCTCACTGTTTGCTGCTGGTGTGGCAGTGTTAGCTGTGGCTGTAGTGCAGTGGGTGGGGCTGCGGAGGAAGCGATCGTCGGACGGTGCGGCCCGGGTCAAGGAAGGAAGATGCGGCGGTCGTCGCTTGACGCCTGACCAAACAATAGAACGATTTGTCCTCAAGTTCCGGAACACTCGTCCACAATATGACTCATGACTGAAATGAGAAAAGACACATTCTCGGAATTTGACAACGAGTAAACCAAGTGTCGTGGAATTATCAGTTTTTTTTAGAAACACAGTACAATGCAGACGCTCACATACACGCGCATACACTCACCCCTATGAACGCACACACGCACACCCTACCCCTATAAGCACCTCCGAGAGAATGAGCCGGCGGTTGGGTCTTGAGATTGACGAAGTCACCACGGGCGGCTCGCTATCGACGGGAACGTCGCCTCCCACTGAAAGAATATTCCGCCTAAATGAGAAACATCAACGTCAAACCTGGAGTTTGAACTCTGGTGGGCTGGGGGTACAACCACCCTCATAACCATCTTGCCACAGGCAAGTTTTCTGGAATTATCAGTTCAGAACCACGACATTGAAGGTAATACTGAAGTTGCATTCGTGTAACTGATTGTCTTTGGTCTGATAAAATGCAACATCGGTAGCCAAGGAAACGAAACCAATATAGTGATTTTTTTTTGCACTTTACAAGTGGTCGAAGGGCGATGTATAATCTAGCTAGTTGTGTGTCCGTGCATTCTCACGGTCCGAAGAAACCCTCTTCTTGCCTGACCCGTGTATAGAAAAAGATATATAGGTGCATAGTTCTCATGGCGGTGTCGGTTCACTTAACCTAGTGAAAACGAAGTTGGAGGTAGAAGAGGGCCATGGTCTATGCAGGATTGCAGGGTGCGATGGAGATGACAACCATTTTTAGAGCTAGAGGCGGGAAGTTAGGTCTCTGACGGAGGGTGACAATGATGCTTCTCTCACATAATGGTCGAGAACAAGCATGGGCAAGCTTTACTATGGACCAGAGACTAAGCTAAAATCATGACTACGTAGCACGGAGGAGGGAGGAATGATGATGTGGCATGTAAAATCGGAGTCATTGCCGACCCTATAGATGGCCAAACGGGCCGCGTTTGGCCAGCACGGCACGGGCACACCAGGCACGGCACGATAGCGACACGATTCAATTCGTGTCGTGCCATGCTGTCACGTCCCGTGATGAGGACGAGCATGGAGAACTAAACTGAGAAGGGGAAGGGACGAATTAGACTGGGAATCAGAAGAACAGCAGGGGAACTGGGAGGAGAAGAACAAGGATGGGGAAAAGATTTCAATCTATTTCTCTGCCTCTTCCTCGTAGCTCCCTCTGTCCCTTATAACCTCCGCCTCCTGGTGCGTTACGAGCCGCAGGCCCACGTACAATTGGCCCAAGGTCCATGCCCTCCTGGCCCGGTACATCACATGGATGAGGCGTTACAGTGCCGCCCCTCAAAACTCGGCTTGACCCCAAGCCGCGGCGCTGCACAACTCCAGGATCCCAGGGTCGGAGTAATGATCCGCTGACCTTGGATGTTATGACGTACAGGAGGATCTTCCATTGCGAAATGAACAATGTCCACAATGCGCCAATGTTGTCAGCATACACATGCAGGTCCATCGAGTACTTGATTGCGTTCATGGCATCTTCTGCTGGGGGGAAATCCTTCACTGCAACCTCTCTGTTTTCATTCTTCTTGTCTCTGATGCGACAGTATTCAGGGTCATCAGCACAGACAGCTATGATCTTATCATTTTTTCCACTCTGGTCAATCATAGGCCTAAGCCCAATAGCACATGTGCACAGGAAACATCCAGGAACAACATGTTCTTGCATCAGGACGAGGACGTCCATGGGGTTCTTATCCTCACACAGTGTGCGTGGAATGAAACCATAGTTGTGTGGGTAAACAACTGAGGAGTAAAGAACACAATCAACCTTGATAAGAACAGTTGCTTTGTCCAACTCATACTTAACCTTGCTGCCTCTAGGAATCTCAATCACCTTGATAAGAACAGTTGCTTTGTCCAACTCATACTTAACCTTGCTGCCTCTAGGAATCTCAATCACACAGTTGAAAACTGTACGAGCTCCTGGCCCTATCTCCAGGTCGTGCCATGGGTGAGCAGCGACGTGCTTCTGGAACATAGAATAAAGGATCCGCTCATTGAGAGCAGGCTCACAGGTCTTTCCAACAACTTCTCCAGCCCTTCGCATACTCGTATTCCACGGCGCCTTTACTCTGTGGTAATGCACAAGTTGCGACAGTGTTGCTAGAAAATATGCCTTGCGGAACTTGGACAACAACAACCAGCAACGTACAAGATGTATTCCTGGATCCCATTGCTGCACCCCTTGAATTTCTGGCCACCATGTCTCAACACCCCAAACAACACCCTCCAAGCAAACCTGGGCAAACCTGGGCGTCACAATGATGCTGTAGTTGTTTGGGCATTTCATCGAACACCTTGCAGGTGTGAACCCATCATGCCACAGAACTGCTAGCCCTGACGATATGGAGACTGGCGTGGCCTCCACAGGAGCTGGAGTGGCTTGGAACGTGTCCCTCGAAGGAGGAGACACGAGCATGACTTGGATGTGATCGATGTCGGTGTCGAGGCCTGTCGTCGAACACCTTGTGGGCGCTGCAAGTATGGCAGCCACCCGTGGTGCAGTAGAAGTCGGGGAAGCATGCACCTGTAGGTTGTGGACAGCGCTCTCTAGGATCTCCGTCTTCTCGCGCACGAAGTCGATCTTCTCATCCTGAGACTTGAGCGCGTCGACGATCTCACAGAAGGAGTCCTTGACCTGCAGATGCATGGCATCGATGCGTTGATGCAGCTTGTTGACGAGATCCTCCATCTCCGTGGTGGACTTGACGTTGGAGAAACCTCCCTCCCACACACCTTTCTCTTCGCCGCCACGGTGAGAGATAGATCGAAGAAGGGGAATTACAGCACGGCCGAAGCGCAGCACACCCACAACCACGAGGTTAGGATCGACGAGGCTCTGATACCACTGTCACGTCCCGTGATGAGGACGAGCATGGAGAACTGAACTGAGACAGGGAAGGGACGAATTAGACTGGGAATCAGAAGAACAACAGGGGAACTGGGAGGAGAAGAACAAGGATGGGGAAAAGATCTCAATCTATTTCTCTGCCTCTTCCTCGTAGCTCCCTCTGTCCCTTATAACCTCCGCCTCCTGGTGCGTTACGAGCCGCAGGCCCACGTACAATTGGCCCAAGGTCCATGCCCTCCTAGCCTGGTACATCACATGGATGAGGCGTTACACGTGCCGGCACACGGGGCTCGGCTTGAGGTTGGGCACGGGCACGCAGGCACGTCAGGCATGACATGACACGATTAAAATAGCTATAAAATTAAAAAAAAATATAGCTATAAAATTCAAAAAATAAGTAAAAATAGCTATAAAATCTGAAGAAAAAAAATAGTTAGCCATGCCGGCCCGTGTGCTTCAAGTCGAGGAGAGGCCCAGTCACTAACGGGCCCGCGTCGTGCCACGACCCATGTAAGTCATGCCGTATCGTGCTTAGGCCGGGCGAAAAAAAGTGTGCCTCGTGCTGACCCGTTTGGCCCGGCCCGTTTGGCCAGCTATAGCCGACCCCAACTATTCATGAGAATTCTGAAACAAATCGAAGTTGAGAGTTGCACTCCCAACCATGGAACAAGTTTTGAAGGGTAAACTAGAACTTCTCTCTACTTTGGCTACAACATTTTCTCATTTTTAAGTTTCGAAGTAACATGTACTTTTGGCATTTCAAAATTACCTTTTTTTGGTTTGAGAAACATTTCAGAATTACCTGCCATGCTGAAGTGCTGCACTGTTCCCTCCCTCGTCTTTACACCTCTCCACCAAGCATCGATTGGACGCAGCTAAATGCGCCATAACCTACCTTTCTTTGAGAGCCTACCGTTCTCGTGACAGGACTGGTTGTTCGAGTCAGCTTTCATCTGCTTATTAGCCAACCAACATAGGGCAGATGACTCACTTCATCGCCTGACACTCTTACAAACGAACAGCTCACCAAACCATTGCATCTCCTCCTCCCGCCTCGCTGGCGTCCTGCTCCTGTTCAGGCGAGCGGCACGACATGTCTGTCGCCTCCGCTACAAGCCACCGGGTTGCAGCCGCCGCCGTCGGCCTACTGTTTCTGGTTGTCGCCGCCATGCATCAGCACGTCGCAGGAGCTGCACTCAATGCTGCTGCTCCTACTACTCACCATGTCGTCGGAGATGATCCGGGGTGGGACGTGGCCTCCGACGTCCGTGCCTGGTCAGCCGAGAGGCACTTCGCCGTCGAAGACTCCCTCCGTAAGTCCAGCCTGACCCCAGCACACCGGCTATACCTGTAGCCTTCACGTACTCTCGAGCATATTTCGAAGTCTGAGCTACGAGTCCATGATCTCTGCAGGGTTCGCGTACGAGGCTGCCGACGGCGGCGTCACGGAGGTCGGAGGAGTTCGAGACGTGCGTGGTCGGCAACCCCATCAGGATGTACACGGACGGGCTCAACAGGGTAGGCCTCGACGACGAAGGCGCGAGGTACTTTGTGAGCGCCGACCCGGCCAAGTGCAGGAGCGGGCTGAAGCTGCGCGTCGACGTGCGGGCCGCGGTGTCCTCTGGCGCGTCGGCGTGCGTGAAGGTAGATGGAGCTGCCACAATGGCGCCTGCGCCGTCGGCATCGAGCGGCACCCCGGGGGATGTGGCGGTGGCACCGCTGTTGCGCTGGGCTGCGTTGTGCCTGGTCTCTCTGTCGTGCTTTCTGTTCCTGGGCGCGTGAACCGGAGTTCGTTGAGTGTTTGATCAGGTTCCCTATGTATGGCCTGGACGCCTGGTATATCTTTGGGTCATGTCTGTTTCCTTGGGAGTATTTCATAGCGCAATGTCAGACGAGTTGTAGCAATATGTTGTGATTTTAAGTTTTTAACTATGCTTCATTTCATTACCTTCGAATAGATGCAGTAAAGTTGAGTTATTTCATTAACTTGGAATAGATCGAGTCACGGATGGAGTGTGGTTTCATACAATTTTCTACCGCGATCTAACCGTGCAATCGTTGAAGCTTCGTCGGCTCACCACGATCTCTTCAGAATCGTAGCACCTTGCTGGATGTCACGCACAATACAATACAGAGGCAGCCAGAGAGACCAACCTGACATTTGGCACATGAATACCAGCTCACGTCATTGCTTCAAGGACGGAAGGTTCCGTATGCTTGCAGCATAAAAGACTACTGTCAAACTGGGCAATGTACATGCTGCAACAGTGCTGAACTTAGGAACGTTGCAAGCCGCAACGGATGAGCAAAACCTGAGCAGGCCTGTCCGGCAGTCACCAGGACATGCATCTCAAAGCGTGCTTTCACGCTATCGCAGGCACATCGAGCCAACAATGTTACCTGGATCTGGATGGCCCTGCCTGGATATCTCGACGGTGCAGAGGATGATAATGTCAAACAACGTACCCCTTGGCACAAGGTGATTGTGACAGCAAATGTCATTATTATGACGTAAATAATTCAGTCTTCACAATCAAAAGCCTATCTAATTACAGCCCTCAAAGATTAGCTCAGAACATCAAGCAAGAAAAAGAATCAACTAGCTAGAAACGGATAGCTTAAGTAATAAACTACATAAAGTACAACAACCTCATGAGGCACCAGGAGGGAGCAGACACCTGCATAAATTTAAAGGAAACCTTGTGTCAGCAGAACTGAAGATTAAGCTGGGTGATACTAATAAAATCAGTGAATATCTGGTGAGCGTGGATCACGTAGTAAAAACCTTGACGAAATATGGCTGTCCATGACTAACAAATCTATAAAGAGTGATCCGGAAGAATGTAGAGAGCATGCTAATCAGTGATGCTAGTAACAAACAACTACTGGTAGATCCTTCATACTCCCCATCTGTTAAAATTAAACGGAAGGTCAGATACTAATTGCTAAATGAAAGTCATGTACGTATAAAGCATTAACAGTACAGTTTCTAAGAAGTGTTAGGGGTAATAACATGTATTGGATCCTGAGGATTCGGAGAGGCTGTCATTAAGTTGTGAATGTTACAGTTGCACCAGAAGAACAAAATATATTGCTCTTAAAGTTGTATTACCCTAAATCAAATATATAAACAGATAACTATCTTTTAGATTGAATTGACCAGTGTGACTTAAACATCTATAACAATAAGTTTATAACAACTGGCTGGGTTCAAAACGCACCTGTAAAACTAAATGTGATGCAACTCTAATATCTGAATCTAGATGGTTTCTTCTCTTGGTGCAGCACTGCAACCCACAAGTTCACGCTCCTGGCTGCATAGAACTTCATCCTTCACATGTAGCACCCCATTTGGAATCAACTGATGGTTGCTAGGATGATCTGGCAAACTCAGAGGTTCTTTTACTTCATTCTCAGCAGCTCCATTTGGCAGGGGCATATGATCTGTTGATATAATAACATCGGTGGTCATATCCACATCTTTGACTGCACATATTGGTTCAGACCTGGGTTTTTCTTCAGTACCATTGTTGCTCTTTTGATCCACTGCTGTTGCAGGGTTGGCGGTCACTTCCATATCTTTGATCACATGTGGCTCAGAGGTTGTATCAGTCTGGAACTTATCTTCCACAGCAGTGTTGCTGCTTTGACCTATGGGTGTTCCAGTGCTGGTAGTCATCTCCACATCTTTCGTTGTATGTGGCTCAGAGTCTGCTTCAGCGTGGACCTTCTCTTCAGCAACAACATTGCTGCCCTGATCTATTGGTGTTTCTGTGTTGTTAGTAATATCCACATTATCTGCATCTTGCGCCGAGGTTGCTTGAGTCCTGATATTTTCTTCAGTAGCACCATCAGTCGCTTGATCCACAGGTGTCTCATCGTTAGCAACCATTTCCACGTCTCCACTCAGAAGAGCTTCAGACTCTGCTTCAGACTTGACCTTTGCTTCGTCGGCAACAGCAAAAGAACTATCAGAACAGTTTACCCTGGAAGTTACTGCAGGTTGCTGTCCATGGGTGGTATCGTTGGCAGAATCGACAGAGTGCAAAGATAATGTGCTGCTTACTTTTTCATTAGGAGATTTGCCAGAATGAGTACCAGAACTACTGCCAGCAGTCAATTCATATCCTGTACTACTGCAAGGTTGCTCACTCCAATCCATTTCATTAGATGACGTTTCGGCATTATTAACATTTCCTTTTGCAGGTTCAGATATAGAAATTGTTTGTACTTGTGAATGGTCAGTGGGAGCACTCAGAGCCAACACGGTACTATTGTGCACAGTGCTACCAGCTTGCATGGAATTTGGCTTGGGAGGGTTTCCATTTACAGCAACCTTTTGGTGATCCTTTGCAGTCATATTTTCTCCCGCTCCCTGAACAGAAAACTGTGTTCCACCACCAGGTGGACCAGCCTGTGATGCTACAACAGTTCTCGTAACCTTGCCGTATTTTGGTGGCAGGGGTTTACCCTTACTCTGTGCCACGCATGTTGGACAATGCCAGTCAGCTATAGGAACACCTTTGTTACCATAATGCTGAAGGCATTTCAAGTGTGCTCCCCTCTCACAAGCATCACAAACAAGCAAACTGTTTGCATCCATGATAGCAACCTTGCATATCTGGCAGTCCAAACGAGCATGCATGTACTCAGTTGATGGTGGAGTCCAGTTAGGATGATTAGCAGGCTGCTGTAGAACGTGTTGAACATTTTTCGCTATTGCATTGTGGTTGGCAAAAGTAGGCTTTGCAGTAACAGATGTTGTTCCTTGTGTAGCATGATGGCCCATAACAGGGTTTCCCGTCGCAGCTTGAATTGCTGCTACCTTCGCGTCCTGACTTTTGATGACCTGATTCGTACTCGCTACTGCATTAAGATTTGACCTAGCAGATGTATCATGCAGCGATTTGTTCAAGTGGCCAACAGTCGCTGCAGCAGTGGGCAAGACAGGCAAATTAGTTTCTGAGCTTGGCGAATGAAAGAGTATTGTATCTCTTTTTACCATACATGCGGATAAAAAAATATTTTTAGACACGATGGGAAGTTACAGTTAAGCAGCGCCTTACGGAATATTTCTGGGATAAAAAATTAAATGCTACTCCCTCCGTTCTAAATGTAAGATGTTTTACCTTTTTTGGCCCACATGTATCTAGACATGTTTTAGTGCAAGAGAATCTTGCAAAAAAAACATTTCTAGATACTTGTGGGACAAGAAAAGGCTATAACATCCTACAATTATGAACGGAGGGAGTACATGACAAACATCTAGACACTTTCAGTTATAGACACTTGCAGTTATAACTTATAAGAACTGTTCATTTTAAGTGTCTTTTTTTTTGCACCTTTGACAATAAACTCGAAAGAAGTTGGCATTGCCATTAGATTTGTGTCCATAATATTTGTGCAGTTGACAGTAAAAGCACATTTATATGTGAGATCATATGCAGCAAGACATTCTTCCTGAACCAAGCAAACATTTAGTCTAAAACAAAAGAATGTGGTTCTAAAAATAGAAAGTATTAACTTACAGAATGCAGATTAAATGATGTATAATGCGGTAGACAAGATGTTGGAGCAGTACCTCGTGTTAAATTCAAAGGACCATTAGCACCTCTTTCCAACTTAACATGTGGTTGAGCAGTATGGGATAGAGCAACAACTGAAGGGTTGGTAACTGGCTTTACAGGAGATGTTCCACGTTGTTTCAAGGCCATTACAGAGTTAGAATTTGCTGGGGCTGTAGTAGGCAAGGCTGCAACAGCTGGTGGAGCCCTAAGAGATCCAACACCAAACATGGGAGCTCCATGTGAACCTTGGAAATCAGCCATTCCACTCAAGACAGTTGTTTGAGTGATGGTTGTCTGTTGCACTGTAGGTTCCTTAACTTCTTCCATCTATAGAATGAAAGAAGATAGCCAAAATAATCCATGAGAAAATATATAATAAGTTCAGCAAAGACCAAAGGTACATAGATAATTCGGGGGATTTAAGAAGCTAGATATTATTATTACTAATTTTGTAGCAGTTATCTAGTGAACCAATAACTCCGCCTATGTCTTCTAGGCATAGCCGGTCCCAAGCCCGGGTAAAGGAGGAGGGTTGTGATAGGCTTGGCGAGCCAACGTAAAAACTAGCCAGTCCCATGGATATGAAACCCACGAGAGTAGTACTAGGGTGGGTGACCTCCTGGGAAGTCCTCGTGAAAGGTTTCATATCTAAGGGTTGTGATAGGCTTGGCGAGCCAACGTAAAAACTAGCCAGTCCTATGGGTATGAAACCCATTTGGGCGAGAGTAGTACCAGGATGGGTGACCTCCTGAGAAGTCCTCGTGAAAGGGTTTCATATCTAGCCTACCCCAACTTGTTTGGGACAAAAGGCTTTGTTAAGGTTAAGGTTATCTAGTGAACCAATATATGACAGCATAATAAGGAAATCAATATAAAAATGAACCAAGTTAAATATCTCCTGAAAAGAGAAAGTATATACACCGCAGTAATAACAAATATAATAACAAGATCCATAAGTCAAAGCAGTCAGCTTAACAGAAGCAACTTCACAAAGACACTAAATCACATATATTAATTTTATAATCCTGATAGAAGCAACCATGGAACATAAAGCAAAACATTTACATAACATATGTCCATCACAGAGGTAACTATATCAGCACTGTCACCTTCTAATGCTGGAATATCTGGAAAGAGAGGAATCATGGAATCTCTGACTCGGCTTATGGCTCGGATTTTGGAGCAATCGGTTCGCAGATGACATTCAGGAAGATGTCCATCTTACTCACCTTGCCTAAGCTGGTAAACGATGATAAGATCTGGATTCCTAGCTTTTCATTTTCCTCTTTTTGTTATGTTTTAGGTGTTTCAGACACCTTGCTGTTCCTTTACAGACTTTGTTCCTGGCCTCGCTTTGTTTTCTCCTTCTAATAAATGGGTAGCACTCCTGTCGTGCATTAAGAAAAACTATACAAACAGAGGAAGGAACCCCGTGGTATTTCATTAAGAGGGCAGTGAGGTTCGAACCCTAGCTAGCTAGCCCACCACCGCATGTGCTAGCCAGTAAGACCTACGCCCTTTCTCGTCACACATTTAAAAAAAAACTATTTTAGCAGCAGCAATTCATGAGTAGTAGGGGACCTGCAATGATGCAGGATACAACCAAGCGGCTAGGCCAAGTATGTTTGTAATTACAAGGCACGCCATCAATGGTCTAGTGGACAAGATGTTACTACAATGAGCAGCTGCAAGCGGTGTTCAAGCCTTGAGAAAAGCAATTGCTGTGCAACTGTTGTATTTATTATGCTCTGCAGCTGACAATCTCAAACGTGATACGTTTTTCTTTTTCCAAATCTACTATTTTAATGATGTCGCATGATTTTCGTCAGTGTTTGGGTAATTGAACAGAATCTTCAAAAAAAAATGAACACGGCAGGTATAGGAGAGGGCTGTTAGCTTGTCATGTGGGGGGAGAAGTTCCAGCACAGGAGGAGGTATCCACCGAACCCACAGGTGCAGCACCACGCCGTGCAGTATCAGGAGTCTAGGAGCCATATATTATAGATATGTGATGCTTGCTGTCTTTTACTGTAGTTATTAGTGCCAGGATTTGGAAAGTGGAAAGGTTCACCACGAAGAACGTTTTCCTCCAAATATTAGAGTTTCTTTCTTTAGACTACAAGTTGTAATTGGACTATATAAGTCCACCCCGCGTTCATCAATAAAGCAAACTCATCGACATATTATCTCATCTCCTTGCTACCTGTGCGCCCCCTTCTCTCATCCCTCTCTCCAGACATAGGTCGGCGCAACCTGCAGCCGTGGCCACCGATCACCCACAACCACTACCTCCACGCCAATCCACAGCCTCATAACTATCAAGCCCGTGACCGAGCTATTGACTGTTTGTACCCCCATGACTGTAATCCTGGCTCTGTTGCTGCTCATGAGGCAACTACAGTGCAACAAGAGTGCATGAAGTATACTGAAATATCAGTATTATACTAGATACTCCTCGGTATGAACTACTAGTCTAGTAAGCAAACAAAGTATCATTCATATGGTACCTATACTTATAGGATGTGCTTCTACGAGCAGCAGCCTAAACAATCTAACTGATATAAGTTGGATTCAGTCTCACATGATCACATCCACATCACCAAATCGCTCCAACTCCAGTCACCGGTACTACTTCACCACCACAAGTCCACAAGGCCAATAATAAGACGGTGAGAGCGAATCAGGAATCAAACCTTGCGCTTAGTGAGCGCGAGCCTGTCGGCGATGGATGCCTTGGGCGGGCGGAACCCCAGGGCGGCGGGGTCCTTGGCCCTGTTGAGGCCGAGATCCTCGACGACGGCGCGCACCGCCTCGCCCGGGAACAGATCCCTGGGCCGCGCGGCGCCCTCCGCGACCGCCGCGGCCAGCCGCTCCCGCGCATCGGCGGCCAGCGCCCGCTCCGCCGCCGTGGGCTCCCTCCCGCCCCGCACCTCCCCGGCCGCGGCCAGCACCATCACGATCTCCGCCACCCGCCGCATCCCGGACGCCGCCCCGTCCCCGCCCGGCGCTTCAGCGGCGACGCCGCCACCGCGGCGTCCCCCATGGGCGAGAGGGGACCGTCGCACGAAACCCTAGGCGGCCGAGAGGCAGGGGGGCTCCTCCCGGGAAGGTTCGAGAAGGCGCTGGAAGCTTCGGCCGCGGGCAATTCAAACAGGCTCGCTCGCTCCCCCGCTTGGCGCTCAATTAGATGTGGCGTGGCGGTGAGATGGGCGAAGTTTTGCGGAGGGACGGGGGAAGTTTTGGGGGAGGCGATGAGAGAGGGATTCTCTCCCCTAGCCTAGTGGTATGGTACGGAGTAGAACACCGCAGAGGAAGCTTTGGCTTTTTTATCCCAGCTTCTGTTGAGATTTTTTGAGAAGTGGGAGTCGGGTTGGTGTGCGGGGTCCGGGGGAGATCGACGGCCTGGATGATGGAGAGGGTTGGAAGGTCATATCCGTGACGTTGATTTGACTTTTTTTGTCAAGCGATGACACCGGTTTGGTTTTTTTCTTTGATCTCGGCAGCGTTAGATTCGGCCTGGTAGGAAACTCGGCTGGAAGTCTGGGCTTGTGGTGGGCTGTTGTGGCTAAGGCCTAATCAAACTAACAGGCTCCTGTTGCCCTTTAATTTCCAACTTGAATCCACTTTTGAAAAAATCTGATTATGACACACCATATTGCCTACCAAAAAGGATCACATAGCCCATGTGTGACAGTGTCACCAACAAGGTGAATTTGTGGCAAGTGCTAACCATGAAATAGGCTAGGATTTATCGGTGCATCCCAATACAGTAATTAGTCACTACCTATAACAAGAGAGACAAAGTTTTCCATTTAAAACTTTGATGGTTTTTCGAACAATTGAATAAACGAAACAAATTTCCTTTTCTACATTTCGAGAACATAACTTCAGATGAGGAAAAAAACAAGAAAAAGGATGATTCGATCAGCCCCCACCTAACCCTAGCGCAGCCGCAACCCTCCCATGTCTCCCTTCCCAGGCCGCTACCAAAGGAGGTCATTGAACAACCGTGTGATCCCTGGTGAAAGTGGTTGAGGAACTCGTCGCTCCGCTCTCTCACGATATTTGAGATCGCATCTAGGTAACGAGAGGGGGAAATAAGGGGAACTTACCTTGATGAGGCCTCAAAGGAAGAAGACGACACTCCAGGCGTCGCCACCCTCATGGTTGGTCGTGACATCCATGTATTTCTTGGGTTCCCCATCCTCACCTCCAACATCTAGACCTGAATCAGATCTGGCGAGGGAGGCTACCGTAGGTCAGATCTGATAGGGTGGAGCACGCTAGAAGGATGAAGACTAGATGTGCACCTACAGATCTGGCACGGTACACCGACGTGGCACCTCCGCACCAAGACCAACACTCATCGCTTCCTCACCGCCCTCACTGGCGAGGAGGAGGACCTACGCTAGCGCGTGATGCTCGCCGCAAAGCCAGATGTTTAATCAACGCCTTGTACCTGGCCTTTGGGGTATTTATTAACTTCTAAAACTGTGTGTAATGTCTTTGGTCTAGAAAAATTATAACATCACACCAACCACTGGTCCTTTTATCCGTGTACACATGTCAGAATGGTTTACTTGCCAATTTTGGGGCAAGACATCACAACATCAAATCGCCAAGTTTTCTCATATGCTCGTGTTTCTCTAGGCAAAAGCCTCTGACCCGGTTTGCCAGATCGGGTGACGGTGGCGTCATGTGACGTTGTTTTACTCCTTGAGGCGTAGCCTTGGAGACATCGACCATCGATGCAGGCTTACACTTCGTGGTGCTCACGGTAGCTGGTGTGGGGCCGGAGGTTGCTTGTATCTGCGAAGTCAAAGTCCTCGGTTGTGAGTGCGATGGAGGATTAGCATTGCTCTTGCTCGCTTGTTGTCACGATTTGATGAAATTTTTGTATCAGATTTTCCTCATTAGCCAGACAAATTCTATTATTCTATCAGGGTGGGCAGTGCACCTGTTGTCGTGTGGAGGATATGTCGAACGTGTATATTGACCACGTTGACTAAAACCTGGCCCACCAGGGTAGCCCATGGTAGGCAAAGTCTTATGGCTTTGCCGGGTGGCCTAATGGGCAGAAGCGCAAGGTAAAGCCCAAAGCCGGTTTAGTGAAGTCCAACATAAAGGCCCATGGAGACGCTCGTGTTACAGAGAATGTTAGCCGTGGTAGTCTTGGACTCAGGATTTAGATCGGCTAGGACTTTCTTTGTAGGGGAAGGCGCGACGCCTTATAAGCTGGCCTTGCAGGAACCTTAGGGCTACGCTTTACAGCCCTCATTATAACTTGTGCACATATTGAAAGAACATTTTGTGATCCCTTAATTTTGTGTGTTAGTTAACAACACATGTGATAGTTTTTAATCTGGTGTTAAGTATATGCATGTTATAATGTGTTCAAATACATGTGCATCAACACCAAAAAGAGAAAAGAAGTTTCGGGAGCTTATCAGGCCGGAGTATCCGGTCCCCAGGACCGGAGACTCCGGACTCAGAGGTTTCTGGCCAAAACGCAGAAAAGAGGTTCAGCCCCTGGTGGGGGCCGGAGTATCCGCCCCAGGCCGGAGTTTCCGGCCCCAGGGACCGGAGTATCTGCCTGAGCCTCGACTTGGCTAGAAGTGGTTCACCCCCTGGTGGGGGCCGAAGTATCTGGCCCCAGAAGGCCGGAGTTTCCGCCCCAGACCGGAGTATCTGGTCACTAGGGACGGAGACTCCGGTGTGAAGCCGTCTGCAACGACTAGTTTTTCTGGGAGGGTATAAATACCCCTCCACCTACCTCCAGCCAGCTAGCTCGTCCAGAATTGTTTGCTCTCCATTGTTGCAAGACCAAAGCTCACCGATCTCCCAATCCCTCCACCCAAACTCACTCATACTTGGAGGATTGAAGGAGAAGGCCCCGATCTACAACTTCACCGAAGCGTTCTTCATTTCCCCCTCATTCACTTGAGGGATTTGAGCCTAGGGTTTCCACTAGGAAAACCTAGGCATCTTGTTATACTTACTTGCTTGCTACTTTTGTGTAGCGAAGTTGTGGTGCTTGGAAGCTCCCAATCCTTTTGTGGGTTGTGCTCCAAGCTTGTTGTAAGGGCTCCAGATTCTGCCTTGAAGGATTCTGATAAAGAAAGGTGAACCAAGCTTTTAGGCAAGGTTCATCGAGAATAGGGTGAGGCCATTTGTGGCGTCTTGAGTTTGAAACTCACACCCCTCCAACGAGACGTACTCCCCTAAAAAGGAGGAACTCGGGAATACATCCTTGTCTCCGCGTGCTTCCCGATCGGTTACTCCTTCCTTGTTATTTACTTCTTGTATCTTATCTTGTTTAGGCTTAACTTGTCATATAGGTAAATTCACCGTAGTTGCATATCTAGAGAATTTACCTTTGTATCAAGCCTTAATCGAAAAAGAATTAAAATTTGGAGTAGCACCTATTCACCCTCCCTCTAGGTGGCCATACGATCCTTTCAATTGGTGAGGAGATGTATCAAAGACTCAAGGCTCTTGCTACCGCATATAGAGACCTTGGTGCTAAACATGTGGATGATACCTACATCAAGAGGAAGTATGTGAATGCCCTCATTCTGTTTGAAGAGGCCAACTTGAAGAGTCTCCAAGGAAAGCACAACTACGACAAGTTGACCTCAAATGAAGTCATGCAAGAGATGCAAGCTTACAAGGTCCAAGCCAAAATTGCTAAAGACTCTCGTGCCCAAGCTCTTGGACAAGCCCTTGCCCAAGGTTCCTCACTTGCGTAAAAGGCCAAAGTGGTGGAACAAGATGAAGACCAAGATCATGAAGAAGAGGGATACTTGGCTCCCAAAGAACTCAAGGTTGCTCATAGAGACTATGTGGCTCTTGCGGCAAAGACTTTGTGGAAGAACCCATCCAAAGCGAAAGCTCAAATGGAGGGTAACCCAAAGATGAAGACTTGCTTCAATTGCCAAGATAGATTTCATTACGTTGCCAATTGTCCTTATGAGAACCGTGAAGAACATGGAGGAAGACTTATTCTCAAGGAGGCTCCAAAGGAGGCTTCAAAATTTCCTAACAAGAAGCCTTACTACAAGAAGTCCACCTCCAACAAGAAGTCTAATCCAAAGATTGTGTTGGTGACAAGAGAAGAATCTTCATCCGGAGATGAAAGTGAGAAGAAACAACCACAAGTGGAGTGGCCGCACTAGCCATTGCTTCATCGACACCTTCTTCTCTCTTTGAATCCCCCAATGAGGATGTCATTATCAAATCCGCTACATGTCTCATGGCCAAGGGCCCCGAGGTATCACCTTCCCTTCCTTCTGAGACTATGAATGAAATACATGAACTTATGAGTCTTAGAGTAAAGGAAGAAAATGTTGCTTTAGATTTCTTGTTGACTAACTTGCAAGGTGAATGCAAGATTCGATTTGAGATTCTTATGAGTCAATATGGCATGCACAAGATCTCCTTGAGGAAAAGGGGACTTGAAAGAGAAAATGCTAATGAGATTGCTTCCTCACTTGCTCTTGAGGAAGAGCATGAGCTTCGAGTTTCTCTTGAAGAGAAGCTTGATATATTGATGAATCTCAAAATGAATTCTTTCTAAATCATTAAAGAACGTGACCATGCTATTGCTAAATACAAAGTTTTAAAGAAAGAAAAGGTCGAATTTGGTGTTGGTCATAGTAGACTAACCGATGAGCTAGAGAAGCTCACCAAGGCTCACAAGGCCTTGGAGAGTGATCACTCTCTCACCAAGTCTTTTGAACAACTTCAAATTCAACCTACTAAAATTGATGTACCTAGTTCCTCTACTCCTTCTGTGATCATGCAAATGTCATTGAGGAAAATGCTAGGTTGAAGAATGAACTTGCCAAGGCCTCTAGCCCTCAAGGTGAGAAACCTCTTTATGAGCTTTGCAAACGCAAAAGCCACACATAGGGAAAGAGGGCCTTGGTTATGTTGCCAAGAAGAAGAACAACAAGAAGAAGGCCAAGCCCACACAAGCAAAGAGACTCCATTGCGAAGTGATGCCACAAGGGGCAAAACCACTCGTAATGACTTTGCGGGAAATGCTAACCCCAACTATATTCTTTATGTTGATTATTATGGGATGTTTATGCAAAATATGTTGGTCCCTATGATGGTTTCATTGCTATTCTATTTGGGTTCCTAAGACCCTTGTTGCTAACAAAGAGGACCCATTGCAAAATGGGTACCTAAAACCAAGCAATGATTTCTTGTAGGACTATGCTTCCGGTGGGTCTAAATGGGTGATTGATAGTGGATGCACAAGTCATATGACCGGAAGCAAGGAGCTCGTGACGGAGTTGAGACCAAATACAAATCATTCAACCGTCACTTATGGTGATAAATCAAAATCGGAGGTAACGGGTTTCGGCAAGGTGGTAGTAGCAAAGGATATCACCCTTGTGAATGTCATGCTTGTCGAATCCCTCGGTTACAATTTAATGTCCGTTTATGCACTTAATAAGATGAACTTTGATGTCCATTTTACTATTGATATGGTGGTACTCTTGAGGAGCAAGACTCTAAAGGTCATGTTCGTTGGGTATGTTGAAATGAGTTGTTTGTGGTGGACTTTTCGGGTCAACCAACACTCAAGCAATATGCCTCTTCGGAAAGGCCGACGTGGGGTGGTTGTGGCATCGCCGCTTGTCCCATGTCAATATGAGAACTTTGCAAAGTCTTCACAAGGGTGGCCACATTCTTGGACTAAAGAGAATGTTTCTTTTTCTAGAGATCGTCTTTGTAGGGCTTGTGTTGAAGGAAAGATGCATGATTCTCCCCACAACAAGACCATCATCTCATCAAAGAGGATATTGGAACTTTTCATGTTGATCTCTTTGGTGCCGTTCCTCAACCGAGTCTTGGTGGGAAGAAATATTGTTTGGTGATTGTTGATGACTATTCAAGATTTACTGGGTTTATTTCTTCAAGCAAGAGTGAGACTCAACAAGCCGTCGACTTCTCCAATGAAGTTCAACGTCAACACAATGTTCCATATTGGCCATTAGAAGTGACAATGGCTCCGAGTTCAAGAACTACACCTAAATGAGTTTCTTAGTGAAGAGGGAATTCGTCATCAATATTCCGCTGCGTATACCCCTCAACAAAATGGTGTAGCCGAGAGGAAGAACCGGACTCTCATGGATATGGCAAGGTCCATGTTGGCGGAGTTTAAATCTCCACTCTACTTGTGGGCCGAGGCCATCTCCACGGCGTGTCATTCATCAAACCGGCTTTCTTTCGCAAAGGAAGAAGGAAACTCCATATGAATGCTTTCCGGCAACAAGCCCAACGTCTCCTACTACCGTGTGTTTGGTTGTAAGTGTTTCTATAAGATCAAAGGTGTTCGTTTATCTAAGTTTGAGCCTAAAGCTTTGAGGTATTTTTGTTGGTTACGGTGCCAATCTCACACTTATAGAGTGTACGACAAATCCTCCGGGATTGTTGTGGAATCTTGTAGTGTGAAGTTCGATGAAAATGATGGCTCCCAAGTGGCGCAATTTCATGTTTGTGATGTAGATAATGAGGAACCTCAAGATGCAATATGAAGGATGGGCGTTGGATTCTTTCGTCCCATTGAGATCCAAGTAGAACCTTCTACATCTCAAGATCTTCATACTCCACCAATGGAGCCAATGATGCACCACCCAAGAACAAGTTCAAAACCCCCTCATGACCAAGATGCTATGCGAGAACACCAACCCAAGAACAAGTTCAAAACCCTTCATGACCAAGATGCTATGCAAGAACCAAGTTCTCTCATTGTCAATGTTAGCCAAGGTCAAGACCAAGATCAACCTCCTCTTCTTTTAATGAAGATGTGCAAAATGATGATCAAGGTCAACAAGGCGGTCAAGACGGGGACTCAAATGATCAAGATGATCAAGTGATACCTCCTCGCTCCAATGAGGATATCGAAACCCGTCGTAGAGCAAGAACTAAAAGAGATATGGAAATTAAGTGTCATAAGCTTGAAGCCATCATTGGTGATCTAACTCGCTATGTTACCACAAGGGGTCAATTGGCAAGTTTAGTGAGCACCAAGCTCACATATCCATGGTGGAACCAAAGAAAGTCTTTGAAGCTCTTGAAGATCTGGATTGGTTGGAAGCCATGCATGATGAACTCAACAACTTCGAGCGCAACAAGGTGTGGAAGTTAGTTGAGAAGCCCAAAGAGTGCCGCAATGTTATTGGCACAAAGTGGATTTCAAGAACAAGCAAGATGAGCATGGAATGGTTGTGAGGAACAAGGCAAGATTGGTGGCTCAAGGGTACTCTCAAGTTGAAGGCATTGATTTTGGAGAGACCTTCGCTCCCGTGGCTCGCCTTGAGTCCATCCGTATCCTTCTTGCATATGATTCACATCATAATTTTAAATTACAACAAATGGATGTGAAAAGTGCCTTTCTAAATGGTCCTTTAAAGGAATTGGTTTATGTTAAGCAATCACCGGGTTTGAGGACCCTAAATTTCCTAACCATGTCTTCAAGCTTGATAAGGCGCTCTATGGTCTCAAGCAAGCACCTCGTGCTTGGTATGAGCACCTAAGAGAGCTATTACTAGACCGTGGATTTCAAGTGGGGCAAATCGATCCCACTCTTTTTACTAAAAGGGTTAAAGGGGAGTTTTCTTATGCCAATTATATGATGATGATATTATTTTTGGCTCATCTAACAAAGCTTTTAATGATAAATTTTCAAAGCTTATGACCAATAGGTTTGAGATGTCCATGATGGGAGAGTTGAGGTTCTTTCTTGGTTTTGAGATCAAGCAATTGAATGAAGGGACTTTCATCTCTCAAACCAAATATACCAAAGACATGCTCAAGAAATTCGAGATGCAAGATGCTAAGGCAAAGCGCTTTCCCATGGACACCAAATGTCATTTGAAATTAATGCAAAGGAGAAAGATGTTGATCAAAATTTACCGCTCCATGATAGGTTCTTTGCTCTATCTTTGTGCGTCTAGACCCGATATCGTGTTGAGTGTAGGGTGTGTGCAAGGTATCAAGCCGCTCCTAAAGAAAGCCACATGATGGCGTGATACGTCTCCAACATATCTATAATTTCTGATGTTCCATGCTTATATTATGCCAATTGCTACATGTTTTATATACACTTTATATCATTTTTATGCATTTTCCGGGACTAACCTATTAGCAAGATGCCGAAGTGCCAGTTCCTGTTTTCTGCTATTTTTGGTTCCAGAAAATCACTTCTGCAAATATTCTCGGAATTGCACGAAACAAAAGGCCAAGTCCCTATTTTCCAGCACCGTCACGGAGTCCGAAGCAGAGACGAAGTGGGGCACCGAGGTGCCCACAACCCCTCCTCGCGCGGGTGGGCCCCAGGCCGCGCCGCCAGGGGGTGTGGCCCCCTCGGGCCTCCTCCGATGCCACCCCTTCGCCTATTTATTACCCCCGACGCGAAAACCCTAAGACCGAGAGTCATATTCCAGAAAGAGTTCCACTGCCGCCGCCGTCGTCAACCCTAACTCGGGGGGTTCTGAAGCTCTTCCCGGCACCCTGCCGGAGAGGGGAATCATCACCGAGGGCTCTACATCGCCATGCCCGCCTCCGGAGTGATGTGTGAGTAGTTCATCCTTGGACTATGGGTCCATAGCAGTAGTTAGATGGTTGTCTTCTCCACTTGTGCCATCATGTTTAGATCTTGTGAGCTGCCTATCATGATCAGGACCATCTTATTGTAATGCTACATGTTGTGTTTGCTGGGATCCGATGAATATTGATACTATGTCAAGTTGATTATTGTGTTATCATGTCTATGTCATTTGTGATCTTGCATGCTCTCCGTTACTTGTTGAAACTCTGGCCAAGTGAATGCTTGTGACTCCAAGAGGGGTATTTATGCATGATAGTTGGGTTCAACCTCTATTTAACCTGGGATAGTGACAGAAAGTTCTAAGGTTGTAGATGTGTTGTTGCCACTAGGGGTAAAACAGCAATGCTTTGTCTAAGGATGAATGTGTTGTTTACATTATGCACTTACTTAATGCAATTGTCTGTTGCTTGCAACTTAATACTGAAAGGGGTGCGGATACTAACCGGAAGGTGGACTATTTAGGCACAGATGCATGCTGGATAGCGGTCTGTGTACTTTGTCGTAATGCCCAAATTAATCTCATAGTCAACACTACACTTGCACATGCATGTTTATGCACTTATCAATATTGTCAATTGCCCAGCTGTAATTTGTTTACCCAGCATGTTAGTTATCTTATTGGAGAGACACCACTAGTGAACTGTGGACCCCGGTCCATTCTTTTACATCTGAAATACAACCTACTGCAATCATTGTTCTCTACTGTTTTCTGCAAGCAAACATCATTTTCCACACTATACGTTTTAACCCTTGTTTTCAGCAAGCCGGTGAGGTTGACACCCTCACTGTCTCGTCGGGGCAAAGTAGTCTGATTGTCTTGTGTGCAGGTTCCACGTCAACTATGCTCATCAAGTTTTCTGGCACCATTGTCAGGGAGCTCAACATCCCATCAACACCCAATTTTTCTGACGCCGTTGACACCTTCTAGCAATCGTTGATTTCCTACTGGTTCAATAAACCTTGGTTTCATACTGAGGGAAGACTTGCTGCTGTACTCATCAAACCTTACACTTGAGGTATCCTGACGAACATGTACTTCACACGCATCAAGCAAGTTTTCTGGCGCCGTTGCCGGGGAGGTCACGAAGCTTTGTCCAAGTAGCAACTCGATTTCCCCTAGGCAACTCCGCGGCAGAAAGTTTTCTGGCGCCGTCGCCGGGGAAGTCATCATTGCTACAACAAGGGAGTCTCATCAGTTCCAATCATTTTACTTTGTTATTGTCTTGCTTAGTTTATTTTTATTTAGTCTTGTTTGCTCTCTTTATCAAAAACAAAAAAAAAATAGTTACTTGCATTCATCTTTATTTTCGGCCACTTATTTTTATTTTTCATCATGCTGCTCCCTAAGTTTGCTTTAAAAGATGTACTGGTAGGAAGTGGGTCTATCGTTGGAAGAGACAACATTGAAGAATTCTTTAGTCATGTTAGCAAGCTGAAAGATTTTGAAGATAGATCCTTGGTAGAACTTGCCCCTAATTATGAAATTGCTGCTGCCTCCTTAGTCCACATGCTTGAGGCTAGGTTTGTCAACCTTAACCCTATAATGCAGCATATGTTTCTTAAACTTCATGATATGGAAAAGGGGGAAAAGAAGGATTTTGTTTTAGAAACCCTTCTCAAAGAATTTGGAGATGTCGCTAGTGAAGCTAGAAAAGTTTTTATGCGATATAGGATGCTTGGTTATTACATTGATAT